>JAIPMN010031460.1:2934-13562 GCA_020650975.1 Apostichopus californicus
AGGAAAGAAAAATTACAAATCCATCATTGCCCTTAAAATATACAAACAATGTGCCAGTCTATTTCGGTTTGATTGCGCATCCCCCCCCCCCCCATCATCCATCCTACCCTCTCCGCCCATCCACCACTACCCCGATAAAATATATATTGAAATTTGTATGATCAATAAGTCAAGTATTACTGGGAGTTTTGTTTAAGTTCAAGACCAAGAGTCATAATTAAATTTGACGAAATTAAATGTTGAGTTCAAGTCGTCATTCGATGACGTCATTAGAAGTTGACGTTTTGTTTAAGACGTCGATCTTGCCTGTGAGATATTTTCCTACGATGGTGGCATCCCTATAAATCAATGTTTAATAACGTCTATAGTATATATACATGGAGCTACTTAATTCTTTACTCCCCGCTCCTGCAGCATATTTGATGTGACGTAGTGCATGGATGGAGATATGTGCAGAGAAAGGAATAGAGGATTCGGTTTAATAATAAATTAGGAATATGATTATGACGCCGTTTTTGTAATGAAATTGTTGTTTTTTTTCTTCAAATGCGGTGTTGCGATGCTGCTGCCAAGTATAGCCCTTGTGTATACATCAGGGGCCCGAGTGATGCATTATACTCCCGGGCGTTACCGAATAATAAAACGCGAACCCTTATAACGTGATTCGTCGTTTAGCAGCATATGTCACATCCGGAATGGATGTCTATACGTCATAGAAATAAAGTAAACTTAATACCAGGGCATCCGGAAGTGATATTTATACAATATTATTAAAAATTTACAATCAATGAACATAACATAAACATGAGGTGGTTTGTTTGCCCCCCTATCGTTCCTCTCTTCCTTCCCTAAACTCCAGAATCCTAAAACATAAATTAGGTTGATTTTCGTGATGAAGAGTCGCTAGCTGAGTGGGAGGTCAGAGCTGTCGAATGGTAAGAAGAAGGCCTGCAGTGTAAAACAAAGAATATACAGAAATATTAAGAAGATATCGCTTAAGCATGCATGGAGAGATCTTTCCCATATACAGAGTACATGGGGCGTAGACCGACCCGCCCGCTCTCTCCGTCCCTCTTTCGCTCCTAAAAGGAATAATTGGAAGGGAAACATTACCATATTTGT
Organism: Apostichopus californicus; assembly: GCA_020650975.1. Classification (NCBI taxonomy): domain Eukaryota; kingdom Metazoa; phylum Echinodermata; class Holothuroidea; order Aspidochirotida; family Stichopodidae; genus Apostichopus; species Apostichopus californicus. The sequence continues at coordinate 4,057 of JAIPMN010031460.1, forward strand.
TATATATTTTGTTATTATTGTCATCTTTAATGAGGGCAGTCCTGCTCAGTGCAGGAGCACTGCTTTCAAGAGGAGCCCTTGCGGGAAAATGTGGCCCTTCCCCCAAGAAATTAAATTGTTTTGTTTCCGCACTCCTACTGAAGGAATATCGTTTATAAACAGTTAGGTCGAGGGGTTATAAATAACTTGATTAACTGCAAAAAGATACATACATATATCAAAAAAATACAACAAAATCGGAAACATTCACAGGTAGAGATACGAATGGGAATGGGTAGGCTTGGGAGGAGTAGGACAGGGATGGCCATTTTTACCTTTTAAGAAAGTTTACTCAAGATACCGGTAGAGGATGGGCTCGAAAACGAAAGAATTTGATTCACTCGTAACCTCACATGGTCAATGGTGATCAAGTGGTCAATAGTGTCCACATTGTCGTGTCGAACTAATAAACGGTAACCGGAGATTTGTTGGTATCTTACTCAACACAGTGCATGATAGAATTAATGGACGTTATTTATTGCATGTTGCATTAGTGAGAAGGAAATATCTATATGGTCATATATATAGGATTAACCCAAGTTGTACATGTGCGCATGCGTCACTGACTTTGTCGCTTCGTGTACCTACACACCGAATATGAACACTGAGGACATTCAAAATCTCAGATTCTGAGAACATGAAACTCGGGTCACTAACCCCTAGAAAATGCTCCCTAAATTTATGAATGTATATCATTTTGCTTTTGAGTATTAAAATACCTTTGGAAGCATACATATAAATAAACACTACACATTGTTTCGGTATTTAACACACAGACAAAAAAGATTGTCCTTCATTCGTAATGGTATTCTTCTTTATACACAAGCAGAAAGATGGAAGTAGAATATCTCTCCCCCCCCCCCTTGCGACGCCTACCATATACCCCATACCTTACATTCGAGAATGAGCAACGAGGGTCCAGCGGTCCCACCTACTTTTGAACTTAGATGTTACGTAATCAGTGCCATATGGCATAAAGAGATAAGAACTGAAAATAGTACAATTATTGTAACGAGTCACGTTATTTTGAGTTTGATTCGATTCAGTGACGCTATTCACTTTATAGTCTCTAATGGAAGGGGGAGGGGGAGGGGGAGGGGATATCACAATTGTTTTGTATTCTTGTTGATAATCGAGTCATGAGTATGTAGGTTACTGAACTGTGGTAAACAAGTTTATCTAATATGCCCCCTCGACAAATAATGAAAGGTAATTGTCGACACTTAAGTTACCAATGAGCGGTCACTTAATTTGTTCTTCCTGATATGCGAACCTCTTTGGCAAGTAATATAAAGCTTTAAAAGGACGCGGCTTTCCTGGTGTGACGAGCTATTTTGGTTCCAGTTTCCTTTGAAGGTAACAAGCAACCTATTAAACTTGGCAGCTCCTTGATGGACTGCTCTTAGCTGAGTACTAATGTGGGAGAAGATAGCTGAGATGAACGGATATGACTCAACCATTTGGGGAGTAGGGGCGGAAGAAGTGCCGAATGAAATCAGTTAAAGAACGTTGAACAAGTGTCTAGTCTAATGACGATTCACTTCCTTGATGCTGGCCGTTAACAGATATTCTCTGAGTCAACCAAATAAACATGTAGGATTTTACGTCTATGGCAAGCCATGTGGGACAAACACTGCATAATATATCAGCGTATTAATCGTAATTTATACGCGTATTAATTGGAATATATACGCGTATATATTATTAGCCAATCATATGGCCCAAATATATCCGCGTATTAATTCGAATATATACACGTATTAATTCGAATATATACACGTATTAATTCGAACATATATACACGTATTAAATAGAATACATATGGGGATTAAATCCAATATATGCACGGATTAATTAGAATATACACGAAAACACATTTCCGCTCTTGCTGTGTACATATACCAACGATAAATGTTTTGGCGAGCTCGCGAGATCGCTTCATAAAGCGAAACTTTACACATGTACAACACATTATATTCGAATTAATATGCGTATATATTCGAATTAATACGCGGATATATTATGCGGTGTTTGTCCCACATGGCTTGCCATATACGTCGACATAGTTTTTACCGTTCAAACAACAGTGTGTCTCACCTTGCAACAGCATCACCATGCCATCATTAGAATCAAAGTATGTGAAAAGCTTCAAAGAAAACGTAATCTAAACACAAATACGTTTTAAGTTTGTTTTAGCACTTTGTTTTACTACATGCAGCGTTGGATATTTAGCCAGTCACGTCAGTGAGTTTCAGTATACCGTAATGATCAGTTCCGCGAAACTATTCACATTGACCAAAACAAAAGTGGTTGCTCATCTCACCGGTGTAAAGGAGAGGGTATAAATGGGACGAAAGCAAGAGGAGCATGAGGGGTAGGTTATAGATAGGGGTAGGATATCGGAGGTGAGTAAAGGGGGGCTTGCACATGACGGTTTGTAATCTCAGACGTTTATTCACGTGTAGTATGCTACAGTGAATCTTGCTGCTGGTTATGAAAAAGCGCTGGCGAATATATTATTGCCATAAAAAAAGAAATTGTAAAAAAGATTGATTTGGTTCGAGAAAAAGCGCCAACTAAACACATATGAGAGACCGTCTTTAGTGTATGGAATCATATGCACGCCCTCCGTACTCACCAAGGGATTACATTTATTCCGTATTGTCACTTAACATGTTCCGTTTTAGAATCTCTGCTTCATTGCGCAAACTCGCTACGTCTTGTTCGAGTGTCTGGGCTTTCTTGTATAAATCAATGCGATTGGTCAACTGTGATTTTTGTTGTTCTAGTTCCTTCACCCTCTTGGTTAGGTCAGCTTCAAATTCTTGGTCACTCGGTTGCCTTTCCTCTGTTGATAAGGAGTAGAAATACGATTAATTTCGTGCATATATAGCTTCAATGAAGGAATTAGTCTTGAGAGCAGTGGCGTGCCCAAAGGGGAATGGGAACCCACACCCCCCATCGCCAGTCGGGGGGGGGGTGGGGGTGGGGCTTGTTCAGTAGGAGTATTTCTTTCTATTCTGGGAGTTGGGGAGAAGACAGAAAACATGAACAATATACACTGATGCATAAAACCTGCACTATTATTAGGACATGGTTTTAAAGAATGGAAGAATGATGTAATATGAAATCTACCCAGGTCCATTCAACTCCATCCTGTTCCGACTGTTCTGTCGTTATCATGTTAACATATGGACAGATCATTCGTATACACAAACATGAATGTTGATGGAGTTTAATCCTATGGTCAATTTTCTGAATGTATCCAGTAACCGCTCTTAAGTGACGAAATTAAAAGCAATACGTACGGTAAATGATAATAACGTCTACGCGCTTGGTGTCTTTGGGTTCCGTTTTACTTCACGAAAGTTCGACTATTGTGTGTCGAGTAATGTAGGTACATCATCAATGTAAATGCAAGTGACATACTTTTGGCCTCCCATAAAGCTTTTCCATGAAAACAAAGTTATTTATTCTTTTGACAACTTGCAGCTGATTTTACCCGCCTGACGGCAAGAAATATAAGACATTTTGACTTAACTGTAAATCGGACGTGACACGTTTATCTCATTATTACCTCGCCATTCTAATAATCACTCCAATTGAAGTTCTATGGAAATCAAAGGAGAAATAAACCCTGGGGTTTTGCAGTGACCTCATAGTAGAGATAAATATTCTTACACCCTCTGCGAAATAACTAGTCGAAACTACCTTTCCCCCGAATTTCCAGGAATTTTTAAATTATTTTTTATCACCTACTGTGATGGCGGCTATTGCGTTAATTTCAATAACGAGGGCGCTTCAAAAATGACGTCGGCAAACCACATCGTAGGTTAAACAATGCCCAGGCTCTGCATATGAATTGTACACTTGATAGTTCGGAGATAGTTCGGAAGTTAGTTTGCAAAATGCCGGAGGAAGGGGCAGGGAAGAGGAAACGATATCATTTTTTTCCTGAAGGGAAAAGGTTTCCAGAGAAAAGAGAACGTACAAAGGGCACAGAAGCACCACGCATGCCCCTCCGTCGCAGAACTGTTACCAGTGTTGGCAATACTAGCATCAGAGTAACTGCCAGTGTCGGCCACGGATGCGGTCCGTTTAGCAAGCTCTTGGTCTCGTTGTCTCAGTTCCTCCACTGTGTATTCAGGCTCGAATTGAAAGCAGTCAAGTCCAAATGCATCCATGTTCTATTTTTTTCCCCCAAAAAATTCCCGAGTCCAGAAAGTGTTTCGGAAGAAACATTTGACTAAATAATGCCTTAGTTTTCGTGAACGGCGCGTATTAAATGTTAGGCTTAGAAGGTTTCAATGTGTTGAAATACGATGTATGGCAGGAACTGTCGAAATTCAAACAACAATGGCGAATGCTACGAGTGACAATTAAGTCCATTTTTAAGATTGAAAGAAATGTTTTCAAGCATTCGCGTCGCTTCTGTCGAAAATAGCGTACTGCAAAGCGGTACCGTATTCTATAAGCAGAAAAGGCTAGGGTTTATTTCTCCTTTAAAGGGGACACAACGCCCACTATCATCTTTGGCTTTTATTTCATGAGATCATTGTGAAGAACAACTTCCAATATCTAATAGAAATCTTGCTACGTTTGGGAGATGTCCTTGTTCTAAGGCGATAGGGCGTTCCATATCTTGCGCGCCACCTTTGTGGAATACCTTACCACAGTCTCTTCGTGCACTTCATAATTTCCCAACTGTCAAGTCTCATCTCAAAACCTTTCTCTTTGCTAAGTACTTTCATTAGTAGTGGTTTTTCTCTGCATTCTTTGTAACTGCGCTTTGAGATATTCGTTATGTAAAGCGCTATATAAATGTTTATTATTATTATCCTGTCATGTGTGGGAGCTGCCATTTTGTCAATCTATGACGTCATAGTGCCACTATATGATCTGAAAGCTTTTACTCACTCTCTCTCTCCCTCGTGTGTCTCTTATCATATTTTAAAGGAAGAATGTTACAGGCAACCATATTCTCATGACCGTCATAATTCATGATATAAATAATTAAAAACAATATTTAAATAAATCTAAACCTGTTTCGTTCTGTGCCGCAGGATCTCCTTCAGCAATGGTGGAATTAGCAGGACTACCAGGAGCCTTCTTCCTCGACCAAGGCCACTGTCGTCTGCCCTTGCCAACCTTAGACTGGTCGCTATCTTTCTTTTCGTCTTTGCTCTCATCACCTCCTGTTTCTTCGGAGGCATTCTCCTCCTCTCCCTCAGTTGCACTTGGGGTTTCTTCTTTTTCTGTCTTAGATCTGGTGAATCACGAATAAACAATGAATAAAGTTCTATTAATTAATAGAATGACTTAAGTCATGACTATAAACAATGAATAAGATTTATCTTAAATCGGGATCAAACATCAGATAAGCATAATACTTAAAACGAGCTCTTTAATCATAACCAAACAAACCAATTCTGGGAAATCATGAACAAACAACACAAAGAGAGCTGTTAAATCACAAACAAAGTAACAAATAATTCATAAACCATATGTTCAGTTATGAACAACGAAAGACAAACACAAAGTATTATCTTTGACGTACATGTGTTACTGAAATGATTTCTCGTGTATTACATCGACCACCAGGTTTGTTAAAATTCACTTTACACTTTCCTCTCCCAACTGTCTCCTAATAACGTCTTCTCTTTAGTTTGTATAATAGTCTCTGACCCAATCCCTTGTTCAAGCGATGATTGAGATCTTACTTCATAAGTGTTCATGTTGTAACATGACCTTTGACCGTTGGATTTGAAAAATGTAGCAACTTTGAAAAGTATGACCTACAGTATTCAATCTAGTCGGATAATGAAGAAGTTTTAATATTTTTTTCTTTCTTTGCTTTTTCATTTTTAATTAAGGTTGTTTAATTATCACAATAATTGTCTTGCTGATTCACATCGCAACGAGGACACCAAAACGGTCCCCTTACATTAATATCGAATACCTCGTAAAATAAAGTTTGCAGTGGCGACAAAACGCCTGGTCGGGTCGTCATATGCCCGGGCCATCTTTTATAAGTCTTCAGTTTTCATTAAGTATATATTTTGAAAATAAGACTACATATTCTTCCTCCCACATTTCTTCCGGCCCTCTAATTTATCCCGGCCCGGTACTGTATTACCACCTCTCCTCCCCCCTCCGGCCCACTCTCGTTAAGACATGTATATAAATACATATATACGTACGTTTCATCTGCTTTGGATTCTGCTGGTTTAGTCTCTTTAGCCTCTTGATCGGCTGTTGCTGCTTCTTCTTTGGTCATCTTGAGTAACTTTTTAAAGCCCCTGGGAGAAATCTGTAACCAGCAATTAAAAGGAGTCACATCTCGTTTAAGTACAGAGACAAGGAGACATGGGTACCAAAATAAGTTTGACCTATATATACATGACCCTCATGTACTCCTCTATATTGTTGACTGGGAAGTTAGTCCCGAGCAGGGGATCCGATCTGGATCTGATCCTCTGCTCGTTCTCCATTGTGAATAAATATATATCACTAATAAGGTGTGTAATAAACCCACGAGCTTAGTTAGCGTGTTGTGTGTGTTGAAGATGTGCTAATTGAAGCTATATATTTGGATTAAGTTCCATATAGCAATAATTAAACCAGTTAGTCAAGCGTAAGTTTCCGCCATTAAATATTCCTGAACAGAAATCATATTAGTTTGTTGCGTTAGTGTAAGCGCAGATGTTATACCTTCAACATAAACATAGATAACCTACCACGCTGTCATATACCAGATTTAACTAGCCTAGATTACTATCCATGAACGAATAAAGATTGAATTTGCCGCTGTGATCAATTGATACTGATGAAAAGTGCGTTGCTGAGCTAAGCCGGGAGTAAAAACTTATAGAGGTTACAAAAAGCGTCTGGTCTCATCTGAGTGTCAGGGCTTTTTAATTGATTATTATAAGCAGGAAGGTGCATGCATTAAAGGTTATCATTGAAATTCTTACATAGCTACTGGGGAAAGTATTATTTCACAAAATAGATAAATCAATATACTGCGCATTATATAGATATCTCTTGGATCATAGCAGAACGCCACAGGAAATTCTAGGTTATTCCAAGGACGTATGATATGGAAGCTATTGATTGCATACAATTATGTAAAGACACTTCTGTCCTAAGGAATAAATTATCAAGTTCCTGACATGCATAATGAATCTTATTAACTGTAGTTGTCAAAGTACTAAATGCAACGATACTTGATGTAAAGTATAGTGTATAACAGCATACAAGGATTTGATGACGAAGTAACACTAACCCAGCCATCGTTTATATGACAAAGTTCTTTGTGAACAAGAACTTTCTCAATCAGCTAAGAAACCTGTCGCTCTGTTTGGTAGATATTCTAGTTTAAGAGTCATGTCGAGGGGTTGTCATTTTGTAAATCTTGATTAAGGAGCCTTTTAATTTCTCTTTGTTTATGCTTTTCATATTTTTAATAAGGTGAAATGTTAACAGTGTTGACAATTGGAACCAATATCAAACCTAGATCATGCTCAATGCTTCAATATTTTTGAGTCAGCATTTGAAAATCCATCTCTCCATTACAGAAAATTAATATTGTACAACAAATAAAGAAAACCATAAGAAACTGAAGTATATGTGATTCCATGACGTCATGTTTAGACTTGATCAAGAGTTCTGCATTGTGTGTGAAGTATCTTTGATATCTGCTAAGTGGAATAAGATTTCCTTTGGCTGTTTGGGGAAGTTGTTAATTACAGTTAACTCTATCAGAAGGATGATTAATGGTGGTAGGGTAAGTGTCTCCTGCCTGTGGAGGGGGGGGGGTAGGGTAATGAGAGAGAGAAGGGGTGGGGGAAATTGTTAAATTCAGTTATCTCTATCAGAGGCATGATTCATGGTGGTAGGGTAAGTGCCCCTTGCCTGTGGAGGAGGTTAGGGTTAGGGTGATGAGAGATGAGGGGTTGGGGTGAGTTGTTCATTACAGTTATCTCTATCAGAAGGATGATTAATGGTGGTAGGGTAAGTGTCTCTTGCCTGGAGGGGGGGGGGGTTAGGGTGATGAGAGAGGAAGGGGTGGGAGTGAGTTGTTCATTACATTTAGCTCTATCAGAGGGATATTTAATGGTGGTAGAGTGTGTCTCCTTACAAGAAATGCCAAATATTTCAGTGGCGACGATGAGTAGGACATGTATTTATCCCTTTAGTTGCTGTCCATAAGTATGTTGTAACCTTTCTATCATTGACCATACAAAGTTTTATAGAAAAGAAGGAAGAGGCCACAGTAGGTCGATGGGAGGGGGGGGGGGGTGTGAAACCATAAAAGCAACAGTATTTCAGTAACATGTAGGCCTATGCGTTGTGTATAAATCTATACATCAAAATGTATGTGATTTCTTTTTTTATATATATTTCCTAAAGGAAGACACGACTATATACCCTTAGATGTACAGTAGACATAGGTAACCGCAATCCATTACTACTACGCACATTTCGAATTGACATATATAGGAGGTAATTGTTACAGAAACTATCATTTTAACCGGAGGAGGGGAATTGGGTGCAGGAAGAGAACCAGCAGGGATGTGTCTAGTCACTGTAGAAACAGGAAAAAGGCTTAGAGGGTGCGTTCTTCTTTGATCTGACGTCACAGCTAGATCACCAGTCAAAAATTATTCGGAGAGTGAAAATATTGGGATATATTGCAAAATGATATTCGATGGCCATTTAATCCGTTTCATTTCATATGTCTGTCACAATGGAAGACGTAGAGTGAGGTTGGTTCACAGTAACTAAGGGATATATTGATGACGTCACAATTTCCTACTGACATATGCATGCTACGTCACGATAATCACATAAGCGTCATAACCATGGTCCCGCCCTTGTAATATTGATTAGGTTATTCGAGAGGTACAAGTAAATGCAAGTAAATATAGTAGTTATATATATACTAATACGATAGGTTCGGTAAAAAGAAAAGTACGTGTCCGTTTAGCAAATCATGTCTACATGTTTAGTTTGCTTGACTACAGACTGCAACATAAATATTGACCGTAAAACCACATTTTAAGTCTTTTTTTTGGTTTCTACCAATTTAACAAAATAAGATGGATTTGTAGATAGAACGGAGGTTGGTTTTGACCCCATCTCCCTATCCGAATCGGCGTGAGCATATCCTGGAATATCAAATAGGTCATAACTACAGTTATATGAAACAATGTAAACCGCGGGCCATGGCAGGAAGAAAGGTTAGTAAAAGAACCTCATAGAGAAATGTAATAGGAATTAGAAAGAGATTAGTCTGAAGACACACCATGGTCGCTTTATCTTCTTTTTTTTTTCTTTTTTTTTGATATCTCGAAAGTGACTATCCTATCTCACTGGTTCACTTTCTAGTGGCACTTATACTACAACAGGTTATAGGTAACCACCCCCGTACTTCTAACCCCCCCCCCCCCCATTCCTTATCCTGT
>JAIPMN010031471.1:642-15884 GCA_020650975.1 Apostichopus californicus
TCATCATTACATGGTCACGATGAGAATTTATGATACCTGTGTTTGATTTTTCCTTCCAAGATGCTTACTTTTAAAGCAGAGTACCCACATGACAGAATGATTTTTGAATTCTTTTTTATTGGCAACTTTGTTATTAAGCTATAAACGTAATTTCAATTATACCAAGTATACGATGTTTATAGTTCAGATAAATCAGATTATCCGCTCTCGTCCATTCTTAACATGTTACCAATGTTTTCCTATGCACCGTCATATTGGTATAATTTCGATATCCACCCATATCCCCCCCCCCCAACCCCGCCCTGCCTCCGTTCGAGAAATCATGAACCCACCACTGGTATCATCCAGCCTTCTTTCTAAACGCAACAAGTTTCCTACAAAGGGCCGAGATTAACCCCCCACATTGTCAAATTGTAGGCATTATTTTGCTTTCTTTTCGAACATCTGTAAGTTTGGGCTCGACATGAAATGCAGTAAAGTTATATCTTCAACATTTTAATAGCTATGGGATCAGGGGTGCGGGGATGTTATTATTATTATCTTATTTCATTTGCGTTTCAACAGGATATAATTAAAACTAGCTTAATTTATTTGTCATAAACTTTAATATAAACAAAACAAACACTAAAACATAAAATGCACAGATCCGTATAACTTTAGGTAAACTTTGCTTTTTATTTAAAAAACTCTATTGGTGTATTAACAGTGGAGTATAAAGAAAGATGCATTTTTCTTTTAACCACGGACTGTGTGTGACATATTTCAGGGTGAGCTATATAAACATTGTTAAATTAATGATAAGTGCCATATTGAGGGTCCCTGGCCTAAATTCTCTCGCATTGCCGATATTTTATATCACTTTCAACTTTCACTTAATACGAGTACCGCCTTCGACATATTTTCCTTATTTTTGGTATGCATAAAATAAGGATGTATAAGGCTTCTAGTAAACAGGAAATGATGATTTGTTCCGTATGATGATTTAAGATCACTTGTCGATCCATGAGAAAGCGAATTCGCTACCGTTATGATTGAGTCATTAGTATATAGGCATGCAGGGTCGATCTTCCGTTACTCATTTCTAGTGTCATGTGCAACGCTAACGCATTTAGAGCAACACAATAATGAACTAAAGAAAAAGAGACCTGTTTCTAAAGTTAGAGGGCAAGTCAGTGTCATTATTAACACAGAAATGAGATCCACTGTTGATAAATTAGTCGGACTTGAACGTTCTTTTTCTTAATTTACCAACACTAAAAATTATGGAATATGTGTATCTATGATTATAACGTATTGATCTTGGAACAAAGGGTTTTCTTATACAACTTTTACACGATTGCGCATGTATACCAAACGTGATGGTCAACCATAGCTAGTGGAGCAGCTGTATACAACTTACTCGTAAACACAACACGTGCTTCTTTGACATTTTCTTTTTTAACGACGAATTAAATATTTGTATTAACAACTCATCGGACATAGTACTCTGTGTGCTTTAATCTAAAATAACAGTTGTCAAGTAATGGGTATGGTACCGGTGGATGACGTCACATGCAAATGACGTAACGACGTCACATGCAAATAACGTAACGACGTCACAAACACGATTGAGTTTTACATACTACACGGCTATACCGTGGCTACTCTCAGATTGAAAAGAAACATGTGTCAATTGTTCTAATTATCTCCGTTACGCAATAATAAACTTTAAAAACTTACTGGTAGCCGGTCAAAGATAGATCATAACTTTGACATCTTAGATGTCATTTCTTAGATTATCATAAATAAATTTATCCAAAGAAAAATTTAACCCTTCTTGTTTTAAGATGAATAAGCAACGAAAGTATTACAGATAATTTCTTGTCAGGTTAGGGTGTAACATATTTCACACGTTTGGGAGAAAAATGTACAACAAGCCTTATACATTTATCATAATTAGCTGAGGAACTTTTATAAGTGAGGGAGTGAAATTGTTCTTCAATTTAACCGAAAGCATCAGATACCGGTAAGTTCATGGCCACGATATTTCCATAAATACGTAGTAATATACATTAATTATGTGGGCTTGCTAGGAAGGAAGAATACCCACTGAGTTCACCGTCATCAGTTCGTTTCAAACTCTTTACGCTCAGCCAAGCATGTTGAGCATTCCATAATCAGACCTTGGTTAACATACATTTTAATTATCCTTGCCTTCTCTTTCTCTTTGTTTCATCAAAAGAGACAAAAAGAAATAAAAATAAGAAATCTCAAAAAAAAACTATGCTGACCTTTGAGATCAGAAAAAATTATTTGCTTCCTGTAAAGAAAAAAGGGAACGCTCAAATAGACATCCACGGACCGTGAAAGAGTAAAGTGCAATAGGTAATTATCAATCTTTAACAGAAAAAAATGATTGATTTCAAACGAGTTAACTTCAATATTTGCTTTTCAAGTTTTAAATAGAATATAGATCACTCAATCGTTCAGGATTGACCAAATAGTTTTGGTTTTAAATTTTTCGAGTGAAATCAATTTTTGATTGTTACAGAAGGATTCCGGTTTTGTTTTCGTTTTTTTAAAATTACTATGATAAGTATGACTCTTGGGTTCCTAATCAATGGCAAAGTACAAATCATAAATCGAGTCAAAAGAAAGCACATCTGATTCCCTATATAGCTGTGTTTTGATTAAGTTATATATCTTTCAAAGAACCTTTCGACTTGTTTAATCCTTAGAGGTTATAATTTTCTCGACATCTTAAATTAGGACCCTATAGGTTGTACGGTACATATTATACTGTGCAAAGTGTGCGGTATGCTTAGTACGATGTGAACGGTAGCATCCTGCTGTACGTTACAAATTGTACGGTAAAATCTGTGTATGTTATATCATGCGTGTGGGCGGAAGTTCTACGGTCGTACATACCTCTAGATAAAGCTGCACCATATAAGCTCTGTGGTGCAGCACAAGCTATTCATTTCAATCCGTACGGTGCAAACTAAAAACAGATACACCATCTGTACGGTACAGACACTACGGTTCAAATATAGGTATAGTTTGTAATACAAATACACGTGCGATATAACCTTTACACGGTACAGATTTTACTATACAAAATGTACGATACAAGATGCACATTGCAAAGTACGATGTGCAAACTGTACGATACAAGCTGTACTGTGTAAACTGCACGAAAGATCGTGCACGGTACAACTGTACGATGCAAGGTGTATGACGTCATTTGTTCTATGCACACTTCACTGTACACTTTGCTTCAAAGAAGCCATACGGTATACAATATACACTGTTCAAAATATGTAAGGTATACCTATTCAATGTAGATGTCACTGTACATCGTGATCTCAATGGTGCAAACTATACGGTACACATACGGCAGACGATAATACATGATTTATAGATATGCAATGTAAAACATATTTCTTTCAAGATGGAGATTTTAAACTGGAGTTTTTTTCTTAAAAATTCTAAATAAAGGCAACGAACGATCATGTCTTTAACTAAATAATATGTGGTTTCAACCCCCCCCCCCCCCGCTCCGGAAATCGAAGCAACATTTTCAAGAACTACGATAAAATATGTGCCTGACTAGCTGTAACTTTTAATCCAAAATAAAATCTAATTCATTTATATGATGACCTCATAATTATGTAAATCCGAAGAGGCTTATAATCTGGAGACCTAGAAACGAAATGTCAATTTATCTTAATAACATATTTTTTTTTGGTTCAGTGCAACAGATTTTGTTATTTACATAACAGTTACATGTTTTATTCACATTTACTTATCCTTAAGGAAGGCGACACAAAACAAATTTAAACTGGAGATTTTTTCTTTTGTTGTTTTCTGGTTCTTAAAAGAGTGACGTAGTTTGGACGACGCAACGAATATATGAAAAGCATTCTAAATATAGATAAATGAACAATAATGTCTTGAACTAAATAATGAAAATGTTTCAAAGTTGTAGTTCAATGAAGCTAAGTGTATCAAAGTCTACGTCGGGAATGAAGATTTATCTATTGAGTGTGTCTATGAGACCGGCGGGCTTCCTTCTTAATTCTTGGTTTTGGTTCCGTCTATTACTCTCCGTCTGCAAAAACTAGGGAGAAGAGAAACAAGAAGAAAAACATGAAGAAAGGAAGAAGTTAGCATAAATATGGAAAACCAGGCTGTTAGTATTGGAAACCAACTAGATTTTCAAGTTAAATTAATAGCGCGATGACTTCAATTTGTTATGATAAACATAAATCGAAAAGAAAATGAAAAAAAAAAATCTCTTTTCGTCAATCTTTGATTTGTATATAGACCATGCATGATTACACCATGATAAGATTAAATTTGATTCTCCTCAAATATTTATTACTTTATCTTTCATTCTTTTTCTTTGTTTGAGTTAGCTTTGTCTGCAGTTAGAAGATATAAAAAGTAAGAAAATAAACCTAATAAATATGTCAACATGTGATCACATGTTACTTTAGTTTAACTATGTATATCAGCAACAGTAAATGACTTGAAGATTATAAACAAAGTAAAACCTTAGAACAAACTGAAACTTAACCCTTGATAACAATTCCCTGAAGTATCATCACAAAGTAAGTTATTTAATAAGAAAAAGAAATGAGATGATGCTACACGTTTTTACCGAGTTAAACTAAACGCCAAGGTTGATCTCATTATGATGTCATTCTTGATTGTATTGTACATGACGTTATCGGTGGTAACCATAGGAACTTGCGACAATTAAAATAGACAACAACAACATCATTTGTTTGTCTAGTGAAGAATTATCTATTTAGGTCGATTTACAACCGATTATCCAAGGATTCAAAAGAAAATTTGAACAAACTCTTTTAATCTATGATTTGCATTTACTATTTGGCATGTCCCTCTCGATTAACATTTCCAAAACAAAAGTTTAAAACTTTCTGAAATCATTGGAAAGTCAAACAAATCCGAATCTACTAGTACCTCCAAACTTATTCTAACAATTCCAAATGAAATATTCATTTGTCACGTTCTTTTCTACGTCATGATCGGATCAGGATTAATATAATCCTTGCAAACTTAGTTGTAATCAAGACGCCGGCTGTGCGTAATCTGGAGATGAAAGTGTTGGTATTGTTGCTAGGTTACGCGTTACCATGTAAGCGTATCAGGAGTATAACACCTGTTTTTTTTTGGGAGTGGATTTTTTTGTTTGTTTAAAAAGAAGCTGTCAGTAATCGTAAATGTATAATTACCAATACCATGATGAATTATTTACTAATTATAAAAATCCATAAAACATTTTTTTTTTGGTAGGATAGGAGTTATTTATTGTTCGGATTTACATGTCAGTTTAGTGGATGGTTACATTGCATCGGAAGGATGATAAAGAAAGACATTTCACTTTGATCATTTCGTCTGATAAAAAAGTAGAACACTTTCGTTATGTGATTTTCTCGCTGTGAATATAATCCATACTCATATTCGAAAAAGATGATTTATTTTTTATCTGCCTATCAATCATATTTCGTCTGTTGAGCGCCACTTTGATCTGAGATTACACGTATAACCTTCAATTGTGAAACGTCACCTTTTAAGGTAAACTTATAAGGCAGCTGTTATTGTATTTAAGAGTCAGACTTCCACCCACCTCACCCTAAAGGGAAAGACTGCATTGTTACTGCATGCATACTGCCAGTTCAGTTTGCAGATTCAGTCTGATTAACGCGAAAAGGACGTCAGCATATTTGATCTGATAGAGATGACCAATGAGCTGGTGGTGGTTAGGTGAGTTAGAGGTGTTGTGACATATAAGTACACGCCCCCTTCCCTCCCCGCCCCCTCCCCCTGCCATTTTTCATCACCTGTCATGTTCACAAATTAATCAAGATTGTATAGGGAAAAAAGAACACTTGCAATGCACAAATGTGGTTAAATTTATGGAAGTGATAGAACAAATTTGCATCCCCTTTACTCAAACAAAAATTACTTCAAAGCATAGGGTGCCTTTGACCCCTCCCTAGGTTGGACGTAAGATAATAATGTGGCTCTCCCCCCCCCCCCCATTTTTAATTGTTTTTCTTACGTCAGACCTCCAGATTTGGTGTAAAAACAGGGCGAACTGGTTAATATATTCACAAGATTTTCTTTACTAAGAGTTCATGGCCGGGACGCGAATATTTCTTTCCCAAACTGAACTGACACTGAAATTATTTCCTCGATTCTGATTGGCTCTCAGCGAGCACGTGATATACTTTAGTATTCAACATGGATCCCTCCATACTCTGTCGATATCAGTATGATCAACACGAACATATTCAAGATATTCACATTAGCAACTTTCCAAAACTTTTGGTAGGTATATATGAACGAAAGTATATAGTGTTCTTAACACAATGAAGCAACTATTCCCAACTACTGCGCCCATTATAGGCAGTCCTCGATCGTTTGTTTACTCGCTTGACTTCGCTCTACACAACACATGCAATGTAGCCTATTGTACTGTGTATAGTATACAACACAATAAAACACAGTGCATTTGTAATTGTATACATGTAGCCGATGTACATATGTACGAGGTGTTTGTGTACATTAGGAGTTGCGATACTTTTAGTTTTATAATCATAAATTCAAAATGTATTCAGTCAATGAATCATGATAGGCCTTGTCGAATATGCAGTGGCCATGAAGACGGCGAGCGAGTGTGTGCCAGCTAGTGAGTGTACACAAAAAAGGCATTGTCGATATGTCTGTGTCCTTTGACTTGTTAACTAGTTGTATATAGCCTTAACGTACGGAAACCCATCGGCTAGCTGAGAGTCAATCAGAATCGAGGAAATAATTTCAGTGTCAGTTCAGTTTGAGAACAGTATCATTTTAATATATAAGCAACAATGGGTATACCACAACTTAATATCATGGCTATAGGAATTATAAAGGTTCGATAATTTTAGTAAATCTATGAATCGCTCGGTAACCGTGTTTTCTTTCAATTTGTCTTGATAATTGAAGTCCGTACATACATTCGAAACAAACTGCTGATTCTCAAGGCGGTCGGAAAGGTCTTTTTGAATATCGGGGGTGGGGGGGGGGGGGTTGAGGGAAGGCTGGAGGCCGTTGCAAAGAGTTTATAAAACAACATACTTTGTTCTTCTTTTTATTTGTGTTTGTTTCTTGAGAACAAGTCAATCTTGAGGATGATTGTGAGGTCGTTAGAATAGTTCAGAACTCGGTCTGTGCTAATTGATAAGGGAAATTATTGATAAGGGATCGTATATGGTTAAGGTGTGACGAAAGTGACCGACTCCATACCAGTGATGCACCGGATATTATCCGGTCCGACTGGATAGCCCAGGCTTGAATAAACAAATTATCCAGTTCTCGTTCAAGCCATATCTACCAAAAAATTCCATCCGGATTCTTTTTTTTTGTTGGCAAATTTGGGGTTCATTGTATATCATTTTCGAAAAACAATGTGAACATTAATGTAAATCAAAATTTCCTAATATTTTATTACATTCTCAAAATATTTTCACAAGTTGAAGATAAAGGAAGAAAAATTGTCTACACTTTTCATTTCCTCTTGGGAACAATAATCCGACCGGATTTGGTAAACAATCCGTCCAAATCCGGTTCCGGCCGGATCCAACAACTTCCTTAGTTTTGTACTTTACCTGATAGTATAAGGATTATTTTAATATAACTGAACAGACTTTCGTTTGGAATCTCTCTATATAGTCTGGTATTTAAGTATGGTTTTTGTTTATATACAAGAAGAAACAAAGGTTTCTTATAGTCTCAATATAGAAATATAATTTAGGTCACAATATGCAATAAGATGAAGCAAACTTCCGAGTTGTACAAAACCAGACAAAAAGTAAAAACATACAAATTTAGTGATGTAATATTGTATCTATTCTGTTGTCAATGGTATTCAATAACTCTGATGAAAAAGGTCAACATTTTAAAAGATAATATATTCTCTTAAAACCTTAAACATTGATACATTCATTTGTTTTTCTTGCGTTTCGCGTCTTCCTTGTCTGTGATATTTTAGAGAGATGGGGGAGTGAGAGGGCGTTGCTAATGACGTAGGTATCTTAACTCCTCCCACACATTCGTGTAATCTTGTTATGTAAATTTTGTTTGTACAAACGGAAAATAAAATAAAACCAAACTGAACATTTGTTTTATTACCTACTAACGTAACGTATTATTTTGTCTATGTATTACATTTAAACAGAAATTATGTCAAATAATGATATTTTGTAAGTTTAAAATCCGTAGGTTGTATCCTCAAGCTTACTATTTTTTTTTGTTATTGTTTAATTTGTAAGACAATCCGTTTGAATTATTTCTATAAACAAAAAATTACTTCAAAGATCTCAGTTATTATTCAATGAACCCAGTATACTTTTGAGCTAGTAATTATGATTATTATGGATATGTTTATTACTATTTTTAAACAACACATAATGACTTTCGAAACGCGTTCTTTTATATTTTAGAACAAGAAGGATTTATCAGCAATTGACGAGATGAATCAACTGAAATTGAAAACGAAATCTTCTTAAGCCACCACACCCTCATGAATATTTATAAGGTAATTACGTAGATTCACCACATACATATAATTGTCAAAGTAGTTCATACTAACCCTGGATTATAGTTACACCCATTTCTACAATTCGTTCCAGTTATCTAGTGTTTTGCTAAAGTTTGAAAATTCTCTGTCATTTTCAGATTGATCTTGATCGATTCGCTTCTACGAATTACCCATTTAATTCCAGATAATCTTCTTATTATAATACGCATGCGTGCTAAAGTCAATCTCTTAAGTCAGTTGTTTATCTTAATTCACAGTTGCCAGAAGCAACGCATTCAAAGGTCATATTGTGTCTTTTAAATGAAAGGGCTCAATTCAGCAGGACGATTTGAAAGACTATTAGTCGATACGTATCATTAGTCACAGTGCGTGGGGAATGAGTTGCGATTTTCGGTCACCAGTTCATCGCAAATATTTATAGCCCATGCAGAGCGTGTGGGGACTACTTCGCATCTCTTAAAGGGTGTGAAGACTCGCGCAAAAAGAAACTTCTAATGCCGGTAATCTGACCTAGTTTCGAATGAGGTGTAACAGAAGTGTTATAGACACTACCATCGATCCCAGAAAATACACACACAGCTTGCTACCGTCGGTAATTAGACACTAGTGTACAGTCAGTACATATACAGCTGCGGTCAATACCCACAGTACAGTGTACAAACGATACAGCGATGGACATCTCAGGTCCAGCTAAAGATAACAAGGTATCAAGTTTCATTACTGACTGCATTTTGTGCGACAAGAAGAAAACGTCATTTGCAAGCAACGGAAAGTTAACTTTTTCAGAGTGCGGCAGGCGGTTTGGGGCGAGTCTTCAATGCCTTTAAGTGACCAGGAAAACGAGACATGTTATCAAGACAAATAAAAGGATAAGAAAATTACCTGGAATGGTGGCATCTGAATAAAAGTTACCGTCTATTATGGATAAGCCACGGCATCCTGGGTGGCCCTGCATAATTTGGCACTGTAATAAAAAAAGGAAGGAAATAAAAGGTGAAATTTCATATCGGAAACTGACAAACCAAATATCTCCTTTAATTCAACCCATGTCTGATAAAAGTCTGCCTTATGTGAAGTTTAAAATGAAAATGTTACTTATGAGTAAATGTTTATACTATCCAACCTAATTTTGATTATCTCTTGCACAATAAGATGTTATGTGAGTGTTATATGCACATTTTTGTCTTACAAGCAAATTACGCAATGAATGTAAAGACGGGCAACAATCTAGTGCATTCCGAGTCCGAAAGGTTTGTATCATCTTTAACAAATCACATTAAATTTCCTTCAATATATTCATATGAAGAGCAAAACGAAAAGTCATTTCAGCAGAAAATTGCATTTTTCTTAAAATTAATTTCTCGATAAAGGCATTTAATACTCTGGATCATCATAAAACTGATTGAGTTGATGTTATTTAGTAGAGTACAGTTGAGTAGAGTTTGTAAAACTCATATCTCTGGCTTTAAAGGGTTGTAACAATGGCGGATATTTGAATAGTCTTTGTTAAGAGATAATGCTCCGCATTAGAAAATCGCATCTCAATATCTTGTCCGTAACCCGAGATATGATTAAAGGAAATCAAACAATTTGACTAGATAAATCCTTTCTCAATCCAGAAAATGAATCACGGTAAATGGTTGATGATTGTGATGTCATTATGAGGTCCTATTATTATCATCTTATTGTTTTATCATTGACAATTGTCAATGATCACATAATCCACCCTATTGTTTCCCGGTTAATTACCAAATTCGGTAAATTCATATCTGCGCATTACCAACTGACAATATATGAAGATGTCATTTTGAAATGCCAAAATGTTTGATTGTTTTCTAAGCATGTTAAGTGTATCTTTCCTCTTCTAAGCAAACTATTTGCACATTCTAGGAGTGTTAGCTCATATTGGAGTGTTAGCTCATATTGGAGTGTTAGTTCAGTGGTTAACGCCGGTGCATTCCAATCATAATTTCCCCGGTTAGAGTCACTCAAAGATTAATGTATGTCGTCCAGTTACAGAGTTGTTGACAATTGACAATTCATAATCATGGATGTTAAATATGAATGTAAGAGACTGACTTCGGTCAGCTTGCGGCTTTGATAGGCCAATGAGGCTTCTTCGCGAGTTCCTGCTTGCAGGAGGATCTAAAATACATACATTCTTCAACTCAATAAGCTCATTTAAGTAAGAAGTATTCAAATCAATCTATAAACGAATATCATATTATGTTGCTTACCCATAATAAATGCACTCTATTTCATTGCAACTCCCATGGTATGTATACCTCATGTTTATATTCAAGAGGGAATCAAAAAGTTATTTTACTACTTGATTGTTTCAAATCACAGTAATATGAATAAGTTATAAGAACGATGTCCAATTGTCAAAGGGAAAATAATTCTAACTTGGTATATTAATGATATTTCCGTCGACCGTCCTTAATCTGAATATCCACATAGAGAACATCTGGAAAACAGATTTTTGTTATTAATCTAACTTTGGTTATATTACTGTCGAAAATGTCGTGCGAAGTACTGATCACTCTCCGAAGTGAAATTTGCATCATTTCCATGCCCCCCCCCCCACCTCCTCTCTATTCTTCCTCATAATAATACCGAGACAAATTTAAATAATTTAAGATTATTTTACAATAAATTATGCAGAATATTTTATGTGTATAATTTCGTCTCAGCTTTCATTAAGATTTATAGTAATCCGTGTTGACCTCATAACTGTAAGAATTGCTACGCGTTATGTAAATGCGAAACGTTGTTCTTCATTTCAATTCTGTACAATAACAGTAATATTTGAATGCAGTTGTTTTTTAACGTGAATATCATTAATAAATAAATAAATAGAAAGCGGAATATTTCTTTTGTGTTTTATTATCAAAAAGATGGAGAAAAACACATTTTTTTTTGCTGAAAGGTGTAATAATAACCTTTTTTTGGTGACCGATTGACCCCACCACACCCGGAAGTGACGTATCTATGAAACTTTATCTCAGATATTACTCATGCCAGTGGTATGTATATTTGATTTTGTTATGATCTTGATAGTATCAATCATCCATAAAAAAATATCGTAAAATCTTATCATTTTATTTGCGGGTTTTTTATTGCTTTGTTATTATAAAAGAAGCAAACAAAGGATTTTAAGGAACCATGACAATGAGCTGTTTTATGTTAAATTTATCGGTGTAAGTATCGCATAAAATTGGCCGATTAAGATACTTGAATGTTTCAACATTAATCTATTCGTTCCATCTCATTCTTGAATATGTATTGAACGCTTAAAATTGCCAATGCATCATAGCGATTTATCTGAATAAATACTTCCGTATTGATTGTCAATACACACCAGCGCAAAATGAAACAATCAGTGTCTTAAAACAAGTAACAAAAGCTGGCTTTATAAGCAGCGTTCTAAGTGTCACGCATCTTCGATTTAGAACTTTAAGACGAACTCGTTACTGTCGAAAAGGCAAACAAAAATTGATTAAAATGGTCAGTTAGGATAAGATTAACTTCGCTTACAATCTAATTTAAGGCTGTCTTACTTCAGAATTTAGAACGAAATAGCCATTTAACCCTGAACGTTAATCGGGGATGAATAATTGCTTTTTTTTCTTCTAAAACCGCATTTGATGCACACGAATATACGTAAGAAAATGCACGGAGGAATGATTAGCACACGCCTTAGAGTTTGCTAAAGGTAAACACTGTATATGCACCAAAGATATATCTTAAAAATAGGCCAATTATTTCCAGAAATGAATTTTGTTTTGAGAACAATCTTAAAATGTCCCTTTTACTGATTAACTGACTAGTCGACCTTTTTGGACTATTTGAAAAGTATTAGCGATTTACAAAGTTTCAGTCAATGTTGCATCAATAAATCTCATTTACACATTTACAAAGATAATTTCTGCTTTATAAGAACGTAGATTTTTAAATTCGAATCTATTAATTCTTTTCCATATATTCATGTCATACTCACGAAGTGGTCAACTTTGACACTGGTTGAAGGCGAAATCCTCATAAAATTGTTTCTTTTTTTAATTCTCAAATTTCTTTTCCTAAAAATATAATATATTAAAAAAACAAACAAGGAGTTCTTTAGCATTTTCCTCCAAACTTTCATCATACAGATTTATATTATGACAGGCCATATTTTAAATTGTTATTTTTGTGCTTTGGGAGAGGTTTTGATCATGTTGTTAGTGTAATAAAAATCACGAAGACTGTTAATTTCCATAAAGACTTTATTAAAATCCGTAAGAAATGTTTGACGTAAGGAGTCTTAAAAATAAGATATATAGCTGCCTTGTCAGAAAGGCTCAAATATATTTTGTAACTTTATGTTTAAATATATTTATATATATATTTGCAAAATATTTGTAACTTCCTGTTGACAAACTCTATAGAAAACTATATATCTTTACATTATTTGTTTCTCGTTTTGCTAGCAGGCAATTTTTGTTTAATCGCTGCTTGGACAAGTTTTTAAAAGTAAATTTGTTATTTGTGATAAATCATTAAAATGATACTATTTCTCGTATAGGTTCACGTGATAGCCTACTTTGTGCACAAGCACCTAACTCGGACTGTAAATTATACTATGTCTTTAGAGTCGTGAAAAGAATTGAATAAATTAACTTCCTTCCACTACATTTTTTTCCCTGTCTTTCACTTAATTAAAAATCATTCAAATAAGCCTCTGTCTGTTTGACTTCCCATATGTTTCACATAACTATATGCTTTAAAATGCCATGCTCTAGTTAATAGATTGTAGGTAGCATGGACTGCGCACGGCATGAACTGCACATGATGTCAAGATGTCAAAACTAAAAGAGGAGCAAAAACAAAAGAGCTTATTTCAACTTTCTCTATATGCTCTTCTGGTTTCAAAGAGCGTCCATAAATCACGTGGTTGGTTCTTCCGCACCATTTATTTTTAGATTTTCATCCCCCTCATTGGGTTTTTGATTAACATGAGCAAAAGAAGAAGACATAAAAAAATTAAAAATAAAACACCCTGCAGAGGTGAATCGAATATTGAGGACACAAACTTTCTGTTCAAAAGTGGTTTCATGCTTTGACAAGGCGTGCAATGGGTGATTAACTTAGCTTTGAAAACATCAAATGTGGGACATC
This sequence comes from Apostichopus californicus, assembly GCA_020650975.1. Taxonomy (NCBI): domain Eukaryota; kingdom Metazoa; phylum Echinodermata; class Holothuroidea; order Aspidochirotida; family Stichopodidae; genus Apostichopus; species Apostichopus californicus. The sequence continues at coordinate 14,390 of JAIPMN010031471.1, forward strand.
TTAAATCAGAACTATATCTCGTTTCGATAATACTGGTCATACGATTGCCTGACGTAAAACGTCGTACATTACAATGTAACACACCTTTTAGTGGCACAACTGACACAACTGTTGTTCCTGTGAGTTGAGATAAAATGTTAAACTTCTGTGCAAACGAAGTTAAAACAGAGTAAAAATATGTAAGAAGTTATAAAATAAAAACTGGGAATGCGTTTGCACGCATCATATTCTGTCACAAAGTGGATTTTTTTTGTGGATAAGCGAATAACTTGTTTTGTCATCGGATGTTGGAAAATACACAATTCCGTTCAGTAGCGACATAAGTTAGATTGTCGAAACTCAATGCAAAATAACCTCCCGCAATGATTAATTAGGTTCAGCTTAGGCTCAGCTACTAGCGTCACAGCACTGTATCCATTCTGTGGAACATCTGAGTCCGGAAGTTTGACGTCCTAAGAAAGGTCCCCTGGGTGGAATCTCGATAACAAATTGACTGTAGGGGAGAAGTGAACTGCATCAGGTGTTTTGGAAATTCTGTAAAGTGGTCCCTTCGTCGGGAAATGAAAAGGTTTCCCTAATGAGTTTGCCAGCTTAAATCTTAATTTCACGCATGATGAACATATTTTCATGCATATGCACCTCAAATACTATCGATTAGCTGTTTGTTTTGTTAAAGCCCGTGTTAGGTTGAATGTATTGTAATGGTTTTCAGATCAGGGTCAATCGAAGTGTTCTGTAGACAGCTACTGGTGAATGGAAATATACTTATTACACAGGCTTTGACAGGACTTGTTACACCATGGGGGTGGGGTGGGGGGAGGGGGCGCTTTTACCCCAACATGCGCTTGTTCTGGTGGATCGTAATTGCTCAGGTTTGATAGGACGTTTTACACCATGGGGAAGTGGGGCGGGGGGAGGGGTAGGGGCGCTTTTACCCCAACATGCGCTTGTTCTGGTAGATCGTAAATGTTCAGGTTTGATAGGACGTGTTACACCATGGAAGGTGGGGGGGGGGGAGGGGTAGGGGCGCTTTTACCCTAACATGTGCTTGTTCTGGTGGATCGTAAATGTTCAGGTTTGAAAGGACATGTGACATTATGGTGTAGCGGGCGCTTTAACACCACCATTACCTTATTGTGGCCGAGTAGATAAAGGCGGTAGCATTTGAAGCAAAAAGACTTAGCAATCGGGAGGTTCCGGGTTCGATACCCGGCAGGGTCATAGTCAGGTGTTTTTTTTTATCCAAGACAAGGCTACGGTTTTTCCATCTGAAATGACGTTCTAAATGAAAAGATTCCGAACTTGAGTTAACATGTTGAATTGGAAGCCATACGACGTGTACGTTGTCATACATAGGCCATTGCGGGTTTCTCCCACATTTTCGGTGGCTTACGCGTCGTAAAATTAACTGCTGCTGCTGCTGATGATGATGATGATGATGATGATTATGTTGATTATTATTGTTATTGTTATTATTATTATTTTTATTATTATT
>JAIPMN010031480.1:4088-16063 GCA_020650975.1 Apostichopus californicus
CCCCCCCCCCCCCCCGAATAAATTTAGGCTTTTCAGATAACATGGAGTACACTCCCATGTTGTTAATTATGTTATATATTAAAACCAGTGCAAAATGAAAAAAATTAATTTGAAAGGCCAAACATTGAGAATCAAACCACCCAAAGTGTTTTTTCCCCACTAACTTGATTTGTTTTCCTCAATACAGTGGATGCGTATTATAAGACATGCTTTCGGAGCAACCCTGATTACTCTCCTCTGGTTATTTGGTCTAACTCTCTGTGGTCCTTTAAGGTAAGTTTAAAGCAGTATATTAAAGTATATTTACCTCAATACAACGGATGCATATAATAAGACATGCTCTTGGAGCAACCCTGATTACTCTCCTGTGGTTATTTGGTCTTATTCTCTGTGGTTCTTTTAGGTTTAAAGCAGTATACTAAGCTAAAAGTAATATATTTGCCTTACACCTTGTTATTCCATTTTAATGTAATGTTGAGTTTTTCTGAGTTCTCACATTTTCTCTAAAGAAGATTCTTATTGGCTACAAGGCACCTCATTGGTTTCCAAGGAAAGATGATCATACATTTATGAGTAGCATTTGCTTTAATGTGATCATAGCCAGAGAAAACAAAAACATGCCACGATCAAATAGGAAAGTAAACAGATGTGTAGAATAATGATGATGTTTGGGTTCAGGTTTCTCCTTCAAGCTTTGTATTTATTACATTTCATTCTGTTTTGATATGATTGTGAAGTCCTGTAAGTCAAAATCAGTAATAATATATTGTCTGAAGCACAAACATTTACCAAGAACATTCCAACATTGTCTTTTGGTTTCGATGATAATTGTAACCTTTGCATTCATGATGGCATACGTGTGTGTTTGCGTTTGGGACGCCCAGCTTGTAAACACGATATCTGAAGAAGGGAAAGTCGGACCAATTTCATATTGGGTGTGTAGAAGTACCACATTGAGTACAAGAAGCCTATTGTTTTTTGTGGAGGTCAAATTTTGAAAACCATGTTTTATGCAATATCTGTCATTGTGAATTTATTGTTTGTCACATCACACTGCTTTTCACTGTATTACTAAGATCAAGTATGTTGTACACCCTCACTATACATTACATCAGATTCATGAAGAACCTGTGTAGGTTACACTATCTAAACCACAATGCATTTTTGCATTCTGGTTTGTTTTTTCCCCTCATAAAAGTAGTCATATTTTTGTTACTTTGGAAGACCTTCTTAAACTATTCCATAACATATTTTTTTCTCTTCGTTTTGCAGAGGAGTGTTGCTCTTTGAACATTCTGATGTGGTGGTCGGTGGTTTCATAGCCGTAGTATTCACAAGCAGAGGTGTCAGTCCCGCTAGGGTATGTCTAATGAATGTTACATTGAATGATTAAGTGGTATGATTTATGTAGAAGACATATCAATTTTTTACTTTTATGCTTTACCGGTACTTTTTATAAGTTTTCTTATCTAATATTTATTAGTTTATACTGTTATATTGTATGGTAGATCGTCTGTAAAGCGCACAGATGCATCTTGCGTAGTGCGCTATACAAGAATATATTTACATTACATTTAACTTGGCAGTAATGTTATTAGTGAAAAAAAGTTTGCGTCCCAGGGACGCAAGCCCCCGAAAAAGTTTGCGTCCCGTAAAAAAAGCTTGCGTCCCGATCGAAAACCAATTACGTTTTTCGTATGCCCTACTGTTACTAATAGTAGTGTAGTATCACTGCCTATACTTTGAGAATGTTATACACAATATATAGGGCAGAAATGCTCAGTGCCTTAGCTTCGCTGTTTTTCAGGGGCGGCCCAGCCCGCCCCTCCTTTCGACCACCCTGCCGTTCCAACCCATTTTTACCCCCAGTCCCCCTCCTTCATCCGCCCTTCTACTTCCCTACTCGCCAACTCCGTAGTAGCTCCGTGCTTTGACCTTGCAGCGATTCCAACAACCAACTCTTCAAAAATCCCAGTACCTACAGTGTGCATATGTACAAGCCTGTTCGAGCTTCATTTTCAAGTACACATGCGCAAATCCTTAAAATCTGATCCAACATTTATCCTGGGCTCTTTGCAAAAAATCATCTATACGAAAATTACAGTAGGTCTATGTGAATAGCTTTTTACGCAATGTAGATTTAAAAAAAAATCAGTTTAATGTTCTAAAGTACAGTAGTTTACACACGAATGTTGCGCCAAAATAACATTTACTGAAGCACGTGGTTAATTGGACTGCGAATTTTTTTTGCAACAGAAACTACTGATGGTAAGAATGCACATGTTACATTAGCAACTATTAATTCAGAGAGAAGCAACATACTGTGAGCTGAAATATCCTGTTCAGGATCAGAGATGTTAGCTTCCCACAAAATTCATAGATTGTCTCCACTCATTAACATTTTCTGATCAAAACAATATTTCAAATATTACGTGATAGTCTAAGAAACAATGCAAGTGCCTCTTCGTTGTCAAAAGGTATGTATACGTACTGTATGTGACAAGGCCTAACGTTATGATATTGGAGTGCACGCACATGATAGCCTATACCGCAAATCTCTACACAGGGAAAGTGACTTTGCAAGTTATTGTTGTTAAACAACATACTCCGTGTTCATTGAGCACTACAGGTGCAAGAATTTTCACAGACAATGGATAGGGACTATTAACCAATCAAATCACGGGAATTTTGGAAAAGCATCATTGTCTATTTTTAGCATGAAAATCTATGTAATGGGGTGTTGTTAACCCTGTACCTTGCGGTTGATCGTTATGATATATTTATTTTCAAACAAATTCAATGATCTGTAGGAGTAGAAGAACTTTTGGTTCTTGTAAGCAGAAGTTGTGGTTTTTGAAAAGAAATAATGAAAGATGTTCATTCAAAATGTGTTTTGTTATGTTTTCCGTTGACCTAGTTGTGAGTGTGTATACTTGGGGTTTTTTCTCAAAAAAAAGTTTGCGTCCCCCGGACGCAAGCAATTTGAAGAGTTTGCGTCCCTGGCCAAAACATTGCGTCCCGGACGCAGAATCCTGCGTTCGTAACAATGCTGATCATGTCAATTTAATCACAGAATGAGAATTTAATCAGAGACGTCACAATGCGCTTTACAATGAATGTTAGACAGAGCGAAACAAACACATATAAACATTAATACATACAATTATAAAGCAGAAGAAACTCTGAAAAGATGTCTTTTCAATAGATCTTTTAAATGAGTAACAGATGCGGCCTTCTGAATGTCGATGGGCAAAGCGTTCCATAACGTTGGAGCCATGATGGTGAAGGTTCTTTGACCACTGGATTTTGGTCCATGAAACGGGAACTTCGAGAAGATTGTGGGAACTGGATCTCAAAGACTTGGTTGGAGCATATTTGTGCATTAGTTCAGATAAATAAGTTGGAGCCAGATCTGTTACAGGTTTGTAGGTAAGGAGAAGCTCTTTGAATCCAATATGTTGAGTGATTGGCAGCCAGTGAAGATTGTGAAGTACTGGGGTGATATGGTCACATTTCTTTGAAGGCTGACCAGACGGGCGGTGTAATTCTGAATGCATTGAAGCATAAGAAGATCTTTACATGAAGAAAGACAGATGAGGATGCTCTTCTAATTGTTTCAATAAGAGTAACAAAGCGTGGACGAGTTTCTCAGTGGTTTGCTTGTTTCAATATCTGCGTATGCTCCTGATTTTCATATTAGCAAACGAAGCACTGTGGCATATAGTTAGACTTCATTGACATGCGTGAATCTAGAACAACTCCAAGATCAAGGGCAGTAGAAACAACATTTACCCGAGCATCCCCTGCAGTAATGTAAGAGGTACAGTATGGTTTCCTTTTTCAAAACGGGATCTAAAATGCAAACTTCAGTTTTGTTATAATGAAGCATAGGTAGTTCTTAGTCATTAACATTTTAACATCCTGGATGCAGTGTTCAATCTTGTCAATGTGTAATTGACCTTTCTTATGGTTTTTTTGTGATAAACAGCTGGGTGTCTTCGACATATCTGTACGTGATATACTAGACATATCATGAACACAAAAAAAATACCTTCTCGGGGAGCTGTATAGCTGACGAACAAAATGGGGCCGCAATGGATCCTTTTGTGATTCCCCAGTCCATGACAAGTGGGTTGGAGGTGGCAGAGGTGTTAGCAATAGACTGTTCTCTCCCATTCAGGGATGCAAACCATTCAAGTACTTTCCCACCAATACCAAACTGACTATATTCAGGCGTTCTAATTAGCAGCGGGTGGTCAATTGTATCAAAGGCCGCTGTTAAATCCAGCAGCACTAAGATGACTTCACCGGCCAAGGTTGTCTAACGATCTGAGAATGTCATTACATACAACAATGCTGTTTCCGGTGATGGTATTTATGGTAGGCAGATTGTGATATTGCAAAGAGGTTGTTAACAGCAGCTTGCTCAGTCAATTTGCCCAAGTAAGGCAGATTGAAGATAGTTTGGATGATAGTTCTTTAGTATCTCGGGGTCAAGGCTAGTTTTTTGGTTCCTTGCTTTTGCAAAGCAAGGAACCTATGCATTCAACTTGGCATGTGTTTGTATGTGTGTGTGTATGTGTTTATTGTTTACACGATATCTCAATAAGGAAATGATGTATCATGATCAAACTTGGTGGGTGGATAGCCCATAGTAAGAGGAAGATCCCTATAGTTTTTGGTGCCCGCAAAGGTCAGTTAGATGCCAAAAACCAATATATTAAAAATAGCAATAACTCCCATTGACAGGGTCCGACATGGTTGATATTTTGGGAGCAGTTGTGAATGGGGTAAGGGATAGTTTTCAAACATGACGGTCATGTGATGGAAGGTCAACAAAGGTCAATTAGGAGTCAAAAACTAGTATTTTTGCGATAACTTTAGAACAAAATGTCCGTCAAGGTTGGTAGTTACGCTATTGTAATCCATTAATCGACCCGCATCTAGGTGACCTTTGACCTCAGTTTGACCTCCGGTGACCTATATCAGTTTCTTGGTTATTTGAATTTTCGTGGCCATAATCGGATCTCAAAGGTACCTTCCGATCAAAATTGTCCTTGGTTGACCCCTGTGCGACCTTCGTGTGCAAAGTTATTAGAGGTCAAGTTTTTTTATAAGTACAGTTAGGATGGTTGTACAGACTTGTCATGTTGCTTTTTTGAATCAGCGTGTCAAACTACATCTGACCGTGAGGTCAAAGGTCAAATTTGGAAAAATATGCTCATTTTGGGAGATATGGGGCAAAGAAAAAAAGTTTGTCAATAATTTGATATAAGAAAGAGCCCTGTGTGCTATATAGAGGAAACCAATTCCCGCTTCAATCAGACACCAGGTTCTCAAGTTAAGAGGGGCCAAATGTTGGGTTTGATACCTTTTCAGCAATAACATTGTGTGAGTACATTGAAGCAAATAACAATTTTAGGACAGAGTGCACATCATCAAAGGGAATATTTTTGATAAAAACCATCAGGTCATCCCAGGTCATTCAAGGTTGCTTATGTGCATAAAACTGCCAACTTATGCTAATTTTTGCAACAACTTCTAGTCACAAAGTCTGACATGGCTGATATATTGTGACATGTTGTGAATGAAGTAGGGGCACATTTTCCAAAATAGCCATGATGTGATCCAAGGTCACCAATTATGGGTCAAAATGTGTTTTTTCTGTGCAATAACTTGTGAAACTACCATTGACAGGGGCTGACATGATTGATATTTGTGGACTAGTTGTGAATTGGGTAAGGGAACGCTTCCAAACATAACAGTCATGTGATCCAAAGTCAACAATGGTCAATTAATGGTCAAAACTATTATTTTTGCAATAACTTACGAACCAAATGTCCATCAAGGTTGGGAGTTACGCTATTGCAATCCAACAGTCGACCTGCATTTGAGTGACCTTTGACCTCAGGTTGACCTCCAGTGACCTCAATAGTTTCTTTCAAGTCGATTCTTTGAATTTTCGTGGGCATATTCCGATCTAAATTGTCCATAAGTTGACTCCTCTGCAACCTTTGTGTGCTAAGTTATAAGAGATCAAGGTTTTGTTTGGTTTTGTTAAAATTCTTAACAAGTACAGTTCGGATGATTCTGTGAGTTCTGTAAAAAGAGCCAACTCGTGCCTATATCAGACACCTGGTCCTCAACAGGTTCTCAATAGGACCAACGGTCGATTTGTGATATTTTTGGCAATAATATTGTCTGTATACATTGGACGACATAGCAATTTTAGGACAGTGCTGCTCCCCTTGTAAATATTCCTTACAAGCAAGGAACCATAGTGCTGGTTCTTGTTTAAGCAATGGCATTACCCTGGCTTCTTCAGTTTCTTCAATTAGCTTTAATGCAGGCCTACAGGAAAGCTTTTATATTTTGAAAAAGAATTAAGCCTGCACACTTTTCCATTAAATCTTGTTCAAGCAGTAAACATATGTTGGACAGACAGAAAACTATTTTAAAACAAGATTTAATGGACAACAAGGCTAGTAGTTTTAGAAACGAAAATCATAGGAATGCTACAACTCTTAGTCAATATATTTGGACATTAATTGAAAGTAATGTACCATACTCCCTGATATGGAGAATCCTTACACACAGTAAACCATACTCTACATCAAGTGAAAGGTGCAGTCTTTGTCTTACTACAAACTAGTGTTCGACCGATAATCGGTTAGACAATCGGCATCGGGCCGATTATCAGACAATCGGTAAATAATCGGCATCGGCAAAATCCATTGCGCTACCGATTATTTGGAACCGATTATTACGTTCCACATAAAGGATTGTATTTTTCCGCGCTTTTGATTCACCACAACCACGACGGGAGAAAAATTTAGATCATTCGATTCAATGCTATTCATAGCCGGGAAAGGTTCGCTAGTCTACCGTGTAGCGGTATCGCAAGTTCCTCACGCGAGTTTGTACAAATGCTGTTCGATATACTATCCAGTTTTGGCAGTTAACATCATACAGTATACCCGCGATAAGCTTAGGGGGACGACGTAATTATTATTTTTTTCAATTAGCTTCTTGCATCTAACAAAACCTCCTGTTATCATGTTAAACGATTGATAAGAAAGATTAATTGTCTCGACTAAATATAAAAACCAAATCAATATACTTTTGAACCACTTTGGCCGTTTCACCGTAGGTGAAAACTGGAAAGTGAAAACAATAATATTAGGCTTTGTTCATTGTGAGTTCTACGTACATTAGGCTAGTCTGGCTAGAGAACGGTTCAGCTTCAGAACTTTTCAGTTTGAAAATGCGCCCAAGATTTTACAAAAGGCATAAAATGATGAAATCAAGGCGCCAAATACTCCTAAAAATCCCTAAAAACGTTTGGCGACAGTCCTTAGTAGTTCTACTGCATTACAGTAATTTTTGATTAGGTAAACATTCTTACGCATATTTTTGCGAAAAATCCGAAGAAACTTTTTTCCCTGACCGCATGTACTGTGTACCCCTTACAGTAACTGAATCCCTTACCGCAACCGACTAAAAGCAAGTCTGATTTCCAGTGACACGCGCGACAAAGTCAATGGGACTTTAGTGTGTGATTTCCTCCACATGTAGTTAAGTCAATGGAGAAGCTCCATTGACTTACTGTGTATGATCGTTTGAAACAACGTTCGATCGAAAGTTTTACCTCGCAGATGGTAATCATTGAAAACTTGAAGCAAACGTTCGGGATTGTTTTGACAATAAAATAAACATGTTAGCAAACTGCTTATCACTAAAGAGCCTGTGTAAGAATCTGTGTAAGAGTAAGTTGGCCTGACGTTTCGATCCTGCTACGATCGAAACGTCAGGCCAACTTACTTTTACCCATTATTTTTCTTATCAGATTATATATTTCGATATCAGCTAACGAAATAACGAATATTTTATTTACGTGCGATATACTTTTCACTTCATTTACGTTCGAGTTGCAACACTAATAATGGTTTTAATGGCAGTTGCAAAAGCTGTCCCTAACTTCTTCTTTTTTTCATTTCGTAGCAACTACTATTTTTCCCCTTCTGTCAAAAACTGTGTTTTGGCGGGATTGAAATATTGCGACTCTTAGTTATAAACGTACAGCGCCCCATGTATGTATTGCAGTGTTCTTTACTTGCTCCATTAATCTTTACTGTGACAAGTTAAGTCGTTCATTTACATCTTTGATTGTATTGGCCTAGAAGTTGGTAACCATGCATAACACTAAATCATACATTAGGCCAGTTCCACGAAAATGAAGAAATAATCGGTAATCGGTAATCGGCATCGGCCGATTGTCACAGGAATTAATCGGTAATCGGTAAAACCGATTGTCATACAATCGGTCGAACACTAGTTTGTTTATATATGTAAATACCAATGTAGGGATGATATTTTTATTAATTTTTTTTTTTTTTTTTTTTGGCTCACAGGAATGGAATGAGGAATATGACATGCTCAAGACCATGGCCGCCCCTATCGTCGATGATAGTGGATACGATCTTCCATATAAGTCTTTGGAAGAGTTCCACATCTATGCGCTCGCCAACATGCTGCGGCGTCCAATCATGATCATCTCTAACGATAAGATCCGAAACCTGGAGGGTGCCTCACTTCAGCCGCAATCGGTCTCGGGGCTGTACTTACCGTTAGACTGGGATCCCTCGCTCTGTTGCAAGTTTCCAATCGTGCTCGGGTTTTACCACTCTCACTTCTTCCCCCTGGTCCACACCGCACCTGAAGATGAGAAGGACGAACTCGATTTGATGGTACCGCTGATCCTCCACAATGAACTTGCGAAGGTCCACTTCACTTTGCCCGGAGAAGACCCACTCGCACTAATCACAGACTATCTACTGGTAGATAACTTCATCCACTGTCCCAAGAACCGTGAAACCGCCGTCGGCCTGAACGGTGCCAAACTCAGCTGTGCGAACATGGGCAGGAACTACAGCGTTTGGGTGCCCTACTTTGATCTGGCAGAGACAAACCTTCGAATCTATAACGAGGGTGAATATAATCCGGGATCTGCCACAGAGTCTGAAGGGAGTGAAATTGCACCAGAGCCGACATTGTATCAAGAGGAGTACATCGGTAGGAGCGCTCCCGAGTACCAGGGAGGGTCCGGATACGGGGACATCTCCCAGCAGTTCCAACAGTTTCCTCCCACGGCGAGACCTTCCGAGAGGAAGCAAGGCCAGTGCAAGACCCCTGCTTGTCCGTACCAGCAGTCCTTGTGCACCGGCGACTACTGTGTCGAGTGCCACAACAAGGGCCAGAGGGAGAAGTGTAAGTCAGTGGATTGTCTGAATAAGGCAGACGTCGGTCTGGAAGGATTCTGCAAGGTCTGTCACGACGGCAACAGATTTCAACAGGCCAGCGCCGCCGTGGACCGTTACCCCCCGAGGAGCCCCGTCTTTGACAGGGGAATCCCCAGTGCCTCCCCTCCATCGCCACCAGACCAAGATCGTTTCAGACCACCCAACGTGGACGACTTGAATTCCATCGCCGTCGATACGGTGGTGTCTGGCATGGAGAAGTGCATCCTACCGGAGTGCCAAATGACTGGCAACCCAAACACTGCAGACATGTGTGAAGGCTGCTTCAGGGCCCACATGGATATGGAGAATGAGTTGGGTAGGAGTACCCAACGCCAAGACGACGACTTTGTGATGGTAAACAATCAGGGAGAAGAGGACAGGACTCGAAGGGCACCACATGATACCGTCAATCGTCGTGAGGCCCTCTCAAACAAGATGGTAAACCACGATCAGGGAGGAGAGGAGAGGATTCCAAGGAGAGTGGATAGTTCCGAGAGGGTACCATCTGATATTCACAATCGCCGCGAGGCCCTCTTAAACAAGCTAGGGATGGACGATCGTTCTCGTTCCCAACCAAGACAGTCTCCCCTCGAACGCAGACAAGATGCGCCACCTCAGCAGATGCCACCTCAGCAGATGCAGTCCCAACAGATGCGATCGGCTCCCGTGCCTTCCAGAGTACCCGTTCTCACAGTAAAGAAGGACCTCTGTGCAACGCCGGGCTGCCACGGTGTTCGTCTCAAGAACACAGACCTGTGCAGGGCCTGTAAGGAGGACAAGAAGGGGTCTACCGAGAGACCCCGGGATACCCCAGTCGTGAGAAGCGAGCCCCAGAGACAGCAGCACGCCCCATATCAGGTATTTTAACTTAACATATTTTTCCATATTAGTTTTTAAACTTTCTAGATCGCAGATAGAGACAATTTCCTTAAACCTTACATCAGATGAGTATGACCGTGAGTGACGCCGATCTTTAGAGTTAAAACTGATTTGAAACGGGATAACACTCGATGAACCCATGAATTTCCTTTTCCTCTTTCATTTTTTTGACTTTCTTTTGTTGCGTGTGTCCGTAAATGTCGAACCTTCTGCTTGTTATGCTCTTGCAATCTAAATGGTGTACCGTTGAATCAAATTCCTTTCTCCATCCCTCAAGGAACCTTCAATGAAGTGTAGGATAAGAAAATGTGACCAGTCGGCTGCTCCTCCTGACTTTAAGTACTGCCTGGAATGTTTGGAGGATATCGAGCCGCAGTATCAGATGTCCTCCGGGAGCGGTTTGCTGATGGCGACACCACCGGTAGCAGCTGGACCCGCAGCCCCGGAACTACCTTACAGGCCACAGAACTTTGGACAACAGTATAAGACAAGGACTGCACCTAATCAGACCCTTTCTGGTCCAGGAGGACCAGGACACAGGAATAGAAACATGTCAAATCAGAGTAGTGCATCTAGTGGAGGGAGAGGAGAAGTGAACATTAATAGTTACTCTCCGCTACCAAAGAGGATGGAGGACAAGGCGATGAAGAGCACAAATGAGCACCTGGAACAGCAGCTGAGAGGTAAGTAATGGCCTGAAAGGAGACACAAACCTAACCATCATTATAAGTCTTATGTTAGATGAAGAACTCACAATATTAAGCAAACAACCCAACCGTCATGATTGAATCTATGTGATGGAGATAACTGCCATGAAGAACTCATCCCAACCCCCAACCCCCACCCCGCCCCTCCAGACCCCACCCTCCTCAGCCACAATAGGCACACAACCCCCCCACCATCCTCATTGAATCTATGTGATAGAGATAACTGCCATGAAGAACTCATCCCACCACCCCCCCTCAGACCCCACCCTCCTCACTTCCTCATTGAATCTATGTGATAGAGATAACTGCCTCCATGAAGAACTCACCCCACCACCCCTCAGCCACAATAGGCAAACAACCCAACCATCCTCATGAATCTATGTGATAGGGATAACTGTCTCCAGTTGGAAGATATAAGAGTAGGTTTAATGTCCAAGTTGAATGTTTCACACGCAAGGCTGAAGACTTGATTAAGTTTAAATATGACAGTATTATGCCACTTGTATTTTGAATGTATTTTTTTTTATGCCGAATCTAACTTATTGAATCTAGATACTTGTATGACTTTTATGATGGCATTGGTTTTAGTGTCAAACATTTTGTTAACATTTGATCTTGAAACTAGGAAAAAGCCAAAAGGTTAAACCCTTAGCTCGTAGGGAATATGGCTCGAAAAAGTTATGAGGGTGTTTCAAACACCCAATAATTTACTATTAAAGAGCAATACTTCCTTTCTCTCTCCCAGAGTCAATACATAACAGAGTAGTAAGATTTTTTTTTCATCTCTCTTAGGTTTGTACTTTGCAAAGTGTTATTGTTATGATTGACTAAACAGTATATCTTTTGTTCACATTTAAGGTTTGTATGGCGGACCTGACAAGTCCGACTCGAGCCCCACATACCGAATACCACCGGAAGAATTCCCCCCTCAGAAGAAAATAAGCAAATGCCAAAGACCAGGGGGTAAGTAAAATAAGGATATTGCAGCTCAGCTTGGTTCACAATATTCAGTTCTCCCCCATATTCACATTCCCCCATATTCACATTTCTCCCCCATATTCACATTTCTCCCCCATATTCACATTTTACC
>JAIPMN010031483.1:0-11457 GCA_020650975.1 Apostichopus californicus
TCTAAGCGGAGCGCGACCATGGGTTCGCGCGTGGCGTACAATATTTTCCTTTTGGGCAAACATACCTCCCAGATTGCCGGAAATAACACTTCCCAGACTCAATGATGCTCCCAAACCTCTTTAAGTTTTAGGTCGCATTGCTTAGAAATTTAGTTTGGGGAGATACATGGGCATCTGCAGAAAAAAATCAGGGGACAAATAATCCAAGTAGACTTTTGTATACGACGCCGTCGGACGGGTCCTCTCCCAGAAAACAAATATTGACTGCCGCAAATGCGATTTCCGTCCTACATTTAACAACTGTGAATAAATATAATTAAACGAGAACTGGTGATAATTTAAGTTACATCGACTTATATGAATGCTGCTCCTGCATGCTTGTATATTCATCTTAGAAAGCTCATACGTCTCACAGTACGATGAAAAGTGTACTATGGTGTAGCAGGTTGTAAGGCCCAGTTTATTCTTAGTTCAGAGACATATAATTAGAAACATCCAACTACTTTCCTCCGTGTATCTGGCTTGTTGTCGGTGAGTTCGCTTATGTCAATAATTATTCATCTTCAGAAGATCAAACCACGATTCGTTTCACAGTATGTGCTGGAACCAGTTTTCCACTGTTCACATCTCGAAATGATCCTCACCTCTCCTGAACTCTGCTGACCATTTTCCGAAACAGGTTTTAAGGCCCAGCTTATATCATATTCATATCTCTTATCTATTTTAACGTATGTCAGCTTCATATTATTTCGGTTTCCAAAACTTCTGGTAATTCAACTGCAGGACGTGAAGCTAGCTCAAATCGCCAACACGCAGTGTGAGTTGTTAACAATTGTTTTGTCCGCACTCAGTCCGTTTTGCTGACCACAATTTACCAGTCTCGTGTACAGATTATGTTTCACATGGTTGAATGTGTTAATAATTCTCGTCTTTTATAGCATGTCATTTGCACAATGCTGGATCAAACGTTTGGCCAAGACAAATTGGTGGGGACACGGTATATCATGTCCCCACCACTGAAAAAGTTGGTGGGGGCGGCGTCCCGCTGTCCCCACCAGGATCTGCGCCCATGGTGCTGAGGACTTTAATGTCCTTTCACTATTTCAACACCTATATTTGCGCAGTAAGTGTATTCCGTCCTAAAATGACATAACCGGTGCAATATTTTAAATATAATCTCAATAATTGCAGATAAGAAATCTCACCATTATAGGTACATCTTCGTTTCGAGGTTTGCAGTAAGGGGTGTTGGTTGAAGTATGCATATCATCAGTATGTGAATCTTCTGTTGTTGCCCATTCCGTAGTACTTTCAACTGGTGGTGTCGTGGAATGTGGTTGATGAGGGGCTACAAAAGAAAGCAAACATTACAATGTTGTTTGTTTTGTTTCGTTTATTTCACTCATTAATAATATGCCGAGATTTTATTTCAATTGAAATAGCAATGTGCAAAAATGTCATAAATGTTTGGTGATGGAAAAACTAAAAGAAAGACTAAGCCTTGGTACAGCAACGTTACAAAAGAAAAATGATAATTAATGATAATGATAAAATCAATAAGCAGAGACAACATAACATTTGTGATTTTTGAAATATTTTGACCCTGTTTCTCCATAAATACGACATCAAGTGGACTAAATGACACTTGAACAACCTTAACCAAAAAAAAACCCTTTCACAATCTTACCTATTTATCATACAGTCTATGGAAGCCTGTGCTACATATAAGTTAAACATATAATTAAGCACTATTTGTTAATAAGCTTGCGTTATAGCTAGCTGGCGAGGATGAAACTTTGGTAGAGATCATATGTAAAAAGATGATATCAAAATGTAGACTTCCCGTGACCATCTGGACAACGGAAACTGGCTATAAGTCCCGAGAGATGCCAAAAGAAGAAAAAACAGTGGAATGTGCGAGAGGGAGGGGGAATGCCCCACCACAATAAGATGTTATGTTATCCTGGGAGGAGTCTATAAGGCGTGATAACCCCTCCCCATTGCGAAGTATGCAGGAAGGTTGCTTAGATGCACACAGTGTTATAATTTGCAAAATTTTGAAACAATATTGATGAATTTTCAACAGCATCGATTGTACCATACGTACATGCTATCTTTGTACAGTAATTTAACACGTTTGTGTATTATTATGACCTGCAGGGGGGGGGGGCCTTAATCCCCTTGCTTTTATTGGGGCATAGAAATATACGTGGGTAAGCACTTGGCAAGGTGCACGATTGTCCTCACCTCCATCGTCAGTCGAGTATATGACTTTTATTCAGGTCCGAATTTCAAATTCTGCGCACATCACTCGGTTGGATTTTTGCTGAAATGTAACGGAAGTTCCAGTCAAACTATTTATTTTGTTTTATCTTACCTTCTTCTGTAACATGGTCATTTGGTTTCGGTGCTGCCACTGGGCATGGACCAGCATTTTCACGAGCTGTTGAACAGGAATCACATGAAACATTACTGGATTAGAACTCTTTGCCTCCAGAATTGATTTCAATAACGTCTGGTGACAATTTCAAAGTGAAAACATCTAGGTACTTAGCAGAGATTTAATATGCGACACATGTATGTATGTATATGTGATCTTCCCGCAAGCAGGAACTCGCGAAAGAAGCCATGGAGGCTTATAGATTCGCAAGCTGACCGTAGCCAATCTCTCGGCACACATCCGTTTAACGTCCATGTCGGGAAGTTGTTATTGAACAACACCCTTGCCAGACGACACACATTGCTGTCGGCGGGGAATCGAACCGGGGATCTCATGACTGGGAGACGCCGGCGCTAACCACTAGGCTATACACTCCGCCGTGCGGCCCGCGAAATGCAGCCCGCGAAACGATGTACCGCGATGACGTCACAGCGCTCATCGTTCTCCACGGTTAAAAACTATTAGACTAAGTTGGCGCGAGATTCAAAAATTAAATTCTCCAGAATCATAGGATGAAGAAATCCCCGAACTAGGACTGTGGCGATGACAACATTATGGATTTTTTTTTTTTCATATACCCAATAGACTGCCACTAAAAAAGTATGTGTAAAAGTAAGTTGGCCTGACGTTTCGATCCTAGCAGGATCTTCTTCAAAGGCTAAATGACAACTAACAGTAACAGAAGGGACAAAAACACGCACAGAATACAGACAGGTTAATGAGCATGGTGAACACAAAGAGATATATCTAAGGGGAATAGTAGACAAGGGATGGAGAGAAGAAAGTAACCAACAGGGGAAGAGGAGAGGTAGGAGATAAACGGTGGAGGGACAAAGACAGGATTAAGGGAAAGGGGTAGGCAGAAATAGTAAGCAGAAATGTTCAATAATAAATTCAGGATATATATATACATATATAAATATATATTTCAGAAAGGGTTACATTTGGAATTCTATCTTTTTGGCTTCTGATTAAAAAAAGTAGCACTTGCAAAAAGGAAAACAAGATGATGAAGAAGAATTTCAGATGGATCAAAAGAGGACTACTGCAGTCACATCAAATAAAGCCTCCTGATATGTTCAGAACATAAATAAATAAAATAAGACAATCTTGAGAAACATGAAGGAAAGTACTCAAATGCATTGTAAATGACAAACGTTCAACTTAAGTATAAGGTCAGAAACACATTTTTCAAAGAAAAAAATGAAAGAAACGTTCCCACTTGATACAAATTGAATCAAAAGCTTTAGAGTTGTCTGTTGAAGTATCCAGTCCTACCTCAGTGCAGATAAGTGGTAAACCTCAATTAACAATGCGGTACTAAATGTTACAAACCATTACAACAATAACAGTGGATTAACGACTTTCACTCCTGAGGCCATATACTTCCTTCCTTGTTCACAGAAATAAAAGAAAAATAACGGTAAAATAATCTTTTCATTTATAAAAAAACATAATAAAAGTATAGAAAAATGTCTAAAAGAATAATAGAAGAATACATAAATAATATTATTTTTTTGTGTGACTAATATCAGCACATTTTTTTGTTAAATACACATTGAGCAAGGCTACAAATATGGTGAGCACTTCATTCATTGACAATGGTCCCGAAAATCATAGTAGGAAATTGTAGCTTTCAATATTCAGTGAACTTTGGTCAACTTCAGTAAGGATGGCTTTGGCAGGTACAGATATTTCAAGATTTAATCAACAGCATAAGCATATTATGTCGTTATTAATCATATCATGTAGCTACTGTAGGTTTGATTAATATTATTATTAATCAATTAATATCTACTGTTTGCACTTTCTTTGAACATACTGTGAAAGCTGATTGCTATTTGCCATGCATCATGAAGTAATTTTGACTCAAATATTTTAGAGTAATTTTACAGTTATGTCTAGACACAAAAATATACTGTAGTACCAATCCAATACAGTCTGTAGTTAATGAGCACTATCTAATAAATATAACATGCTGCGCACATGATTGACTATGTACAGGTTGTGGCATTTCCAATTTTAATTTCTCCTAGCAGAACAGTTAAAAAAAAAATTGTGCCTATTAATTTTTTTTATAGAGTTTACTTGCAATCAATGGAATTTTCTTTGAAGCATACAGTTTGAAACAGGTCTACTAACAAGGGGTGGGCATTAATAAAGCTAGGTGCCTAAGTTTCCATTGTTTGTGATGTGGAAAAAGTTGAAATTCTGCTATAACACAATTTTAAAATTCTTATCACTATGTGAAGAAATGACCAGTTTTAGTAATCTTGTGGGAACAATCTGCATATTAATGACCTTGGAAGATGTTTTCACAATATTGTAAACAAAATCAATAATTGTCAGACATTTGTATTAATTTTTGAGAAAAATTGTACTTTTTGACACTGAACTTGTGGCAAGTACAACAAGACTGATTACATTTGCTTGTTGGATGTAAAATTGAAGGAAGGTTGTACCCATAAATCAGTTCTAGGAACCAGATTTTGTAAAATAGTGAGGCTTCATTAGTATCCCACAGACCCACACATATAGTATTGTCCAGTATTGTTAAATAAACTGGTGCTAAGAGTAACCGCTTAACCTAACTACATGGTAGACAACACATATGTTTTGCTTTGTTGGACTTCAAATGAATTAAAGTTGTAACCAGTATTATAAAGGAACCTGTTGCAAAGAGTAACCGCTTAACCTAACTACATGGTAGACAACACATATGTTTTGCTTTGTTGGGCTTCAAATGAATTAAAGTTGTAACCAGTATTATTAAGGAACCTGTTGCTAAGAGTAACCGCTTAACCTAACTACATGGTATACAACACATATGTTTTGCTTTGTTGGGCTTCAAATGAATTAAAGTTGTAACCAGTATTATTAAGGAACCTGTTGCTAAGAGTAACCCCTAAACCTAACTACATGGTAGACAACACATATGTTTTGCTTTGTTGGGCTTCAAATGAATAAAAGTTGTAACCAGTATTATAAAGGAACCTGTTGCTAAGAGTAACCGCTTAACCTAACTACATGGTAGACAACACATATGTTTTGCTTTGTTGGGCTTCAAATGAATTAAAGTTGTAACCAGTATTATTAAGGAACCTGTTGCTAAGAGTAACCGCTTAACCTAACTACATGGTAGACAACACATATGTTTTGCTTTGTTGGGCTTCAAATGAATTAAAGTTGTAACCAGTATTATTAAGGAACCTGTTGCTAAGAGTAACCCCTAAACCTAACTACATGGTAGACAACACATATGTTTTGCTTTGTTGGGCTTCAAATGAATAAAAGTTGTAACCAGTATTATTAAGGAACCTGTTGCTAAGAGTAACCGCTTAACCTAACTACATGGTAGACAACACATATGTTTAGCTTTGTTGGACTTCAAATGAATTAAAGTTGTAACCAGTATTATTAAGGAACCTGTTGCTAAGAGTAACCGCTTAACCTAACTACATGGTAGACAACACATAAGTTTTGCTTTGTTGGGCTTCAAATGAATTAAAGTTGTAACCAGTATTATTAAGGAACCTGTTGCTAAGAGTAACCCCTAAACCTAACTACATGGTAGACAACACATATGTTTTGCTTTGTTGGACTTCAAATGAATTAAAGTTGTAACCAGAATTATTAAGGAACCTGTTGCTAAGAGTAACCGCTTAACCTAAGTACATGGTAGACAACACATATGTTTAGCTTTGTTGGGCTTCAAATGAATTAAAGTTGTAACCAGTATTATTAAGGAACCTGTTGCTAAGAGTAACCCCTAAACCTAACTACATGGTAGACAACACATATGTTTTGCTTTGTTGGACTTCAAATGAATTAAAGTTGTAACTCATATAGTATTATTAAGGAACCTGTTGCTAAGGGTAATGCTAACCCTAGCTACATGGTAGGCAACAAATGGAACTCCCAGTAGCTGCTATTGAACCACGTATTCACAGGGATGTTGCCAACAATGAAATGTCCTCATATGGACAAACATTAATGTCCCAAGAGATACCGAAGAGGCAGTCAAAGACTTTGCAGGAGCAGGTGAAAATCTAAAGAGTAGCTCTGTCTCAAGTCAGGACATACCTGGGCTGACCAGATGACCAATTCACCCCTGAAGGTCCATCAATTTGCAAACTAATTAAAAACCTGCCAATGTTGCACCAATATTCTCTAGTCTATTTCTCATTAACATTTAACTTTAGGCATTGGCATAAACCACTACTATAGCTCTCATGGATATTTTCAAAAAGTTTTGTAATTGTTTTTGTATGTGTTCTGTCATTAGCCTACTTTTGCTTCCCCATGGGCGTCCTTCTGGCCATAGACTACCATCCTACAATTATAATATAATGCTAGAGTTTCCTCTGATTTGAATTTCTCCAGTTTCTAAGTACATTCACCTGGACGCTTATGAACCCAAACTTGTTAATGGTAGCTCGTAATTGTCATAATATTATTGTTCTTCTACAGTGATAGCATCCATTTAGCTTGATTACATTCGGTTTATATCCTAAATAACTCAATACATTTTCAATTTTTTATCACACTAAATTTTAAATATAGTTTCTTACTATGAATCAATATCCAGGCACTGAATACAAATGAGCCCCCTGCACCCCCCATCCCCCTCACCCAATAATGTAGGTTAATGATCTGCAGTCTCTTCTAAACAAGCTCTCTTGAGTACAGCCCCTCATCTAGCCTCTTACGTATCTCCAGTTTCTTCACCGGTGTGCCTTTTCTCATGTTTCTTCAATGAGTTGTTTTGATGAAATCCTTTCCCACACACTCCACAGACGTACGGTCTATCCTCGCCGTGAACTTTCATATGTTTCGACAGATGGGGGAGCAATTTAAATCTCTTCTTACACAGACGACAGGGATAAGGTCTTTCGTTCGTGTGCACCCTGACGTGCCTCTTCAGGTTAATGTGATAAGCGAACCTCTTATCGCAGTAAGTACAGCTGTAGGGCTTTTCACTGGAGTGCGATATTTCGTGGCTTTTTAAGGTACTTCTCTGCCTGAATGTCTTCTGACATGTTGGACACTGATAGGGTTTCTCTCCCGTGTGGACCCTCTGGTGAATGGTCAAGGTACATTGTCTTTTGAATCCTTTGTCACATAACTCACACTGGAAGGGATTCTTACCCGTGTGGGTGACCTCGTGAGAGACGCAGTGGCTCTTGAAATGGAAACTGATCTCGCAGTATTGACACCTGTACGGTTTTACATCCGTGTGTACTTTAATATGACGTTTCAGGTTCTTCTCCTGGTTGTACGCCTTGTCGCACTGCGTACATTTGTAGGGTCTCAGATGATCGTGGCTGGCCAGGTGCAACTTCAACGCCTCGCCGCTGTCAAAGACTTTGTAACACAATTCGCAGGGGTGCGGGGTCTTGCCCGCGTGAATCTTCTCGTGCCGTTTGTAAATCCCGTAGAGGTAGAAGGTCTTCCCGCAGAAGCTACATTTGAAAAAGTTTTGTTGCGTGTGTGCCTTCTCGTGGATCGTGAGGTAGCTCTCAGTGGCGAAGGCCTTATCGCAATATTTGCATTGGTGAGGAAGATCGCCTGCGTGGATCTTCTCGTGTACCGCTAGGTTATGAGCCCTGACGAACAACCGACCGCAAAACTTGCAGGGAAATGGATCTTTGGGAATGTGGGTATTCTTGTGACGTTTCAGCATACTGGAACAGTTGAACGATTTGTCGCAGACGAGGCAAGAGTAGATCTTATCGTTAACGTGTTTCTGTTCATGGGCTTCCAATTCTTCTTTCGTCTGCCAAGTTTCCCGGCAGAATTTACACTCCAGCAAACCCTCGGTCTCGTGAACTTTTAAGTGATTCACTAGATCGTACTTTTTGTAGAATGGTTCGTTGCACATGTGACACCTGAAATACTTTAGTTTCTTCTCTCCCCTATCTGTAACTTTACCTTGCAGAGTTATACCATTGGTGATGCTAGAACTAGCTGATTGTACCTTTGTGAGATTGGTCAGATGGGTACTTGAACGATTCCGGTGTAACAAAGCAGGCATAGCATGTAGGAGTGGTCCATATATTTCATCAGCTGCACCTTCTGAGATACCGAGGAACGACTGAGGGAGATTTCTCGGTTGATGGAGAGACACCGCTGGGACAGTGTTGATATGACTTAAATCCCCCACGACAGGATAAACTGTAAGAAATAAGATGGGGATGATCTCATTAGTAAGGACATGTTAAAAGTTTCATTTTCAATATACTTTAACAGTAGGTAGATGACACAGCACAGGCGATCCTAAACACACGCTAAGAAATAAGGTTGAGGCTTAAAGCAGCATTTTGCGTCCTTTTCTATGATTTTTCTCAACCTCACTGACTCCACTATGCCATAACGACATACATAACTAGCTTATCTATTTAAATCTTACTTCAAATGGTGGCATAAAAGTCGAAAAATTTGCAACTTTCAACTTTTTTTTTCTCCAAGATATTTTCCGTTGGGATCCCAATAAACCTCGCCCATAATATGAATATTTAAACACTACGAACGTCATTGACCAATATGTAATACAACACCATGCCTTATTTGTGTAGTGTCTATATGGCAGTTGTACAAGGGAGTTCCATAACAACTCCCTGGTTGTACCAACGCAAAGTCTTGAATCTTTTTTTAGCAACGGCTCATACTAAACCTGCATCTCTGATTGGTTGAATTCAAACTAGTGGGTTTGAGGGAACTGTATGCGTTTGGTTTTAAATGTGGAATTTGTCGGGGACACTCTTCTCGTTATCTGCAAATATTCTTAATTACTCACCAATTAACGATGCTGGCAGGGAAAAACTTGGCTAATATCTTAGTTTGCTGTTTTGTGATTGATATATGTACAAAACTTGATGGACATGTCAAAAAAGGAGAAAACGGGGTCTGGTCGCTATTCATAAGGACCGTTATTCATAAGGACCGCTATTCATAAGGACCGCTATTCATAACGTGCAACTTCCCGTACTTCCGGGACCGCTATTCATAATGGGAGAAGAGGGTCACTATTCATAAAGAAATAAGGACCGTTATTCCTAAGGACCGCTATTCATAACGTGAGATGAGGGTCGCTATTCATAATTCATGTTGAGGGTCATTACTCATAAGGACCGGTATTCATAATACGAAATCGGGGTCGCTATTCATAAAACAAGAAGAGGGTCGCTATTCATAATTGACATTAGGGGTCACTACTCATAAGGACCGCTATTCATAAAACGAGAAGAGGGTCGCTATTCATAATACGAAATGAGGGTCGCTATTCATAATAGGAGTAGAGGGTCGCTATTCATACTACGAAATGAGGGTCGCTATTCATAATAGGAGTAGGGGTTGCTATTCATAAAACGAGGAGGGGGTCGCTATTCATAATACGAAATGAGGGTCGCTATGCATAATATAATAATAATTACAAAGGAAATATTGGATGGAGGACACCCCCACGACCTCAACGAGACGCCTCCACTCCCAACAACCCCCCCCCTCTCTCTCTCTTACTCCCACCCCTCCCCTCTCAGGCTCTTACCCCGCCCCCTCTCTCTCTCCTCTCTTTCATCCCCCCGTTCTTTTATTTAGTTTTCTTATTTTTCTTTTTCTCCTTTTCTTTCTTTTCTTTTCTTTTCCTTTTTTTCCTCTCCTTCCTCTTTTTTTTTTTAAATCTTTGTTTCTTCTCTTCTCTGTCATTCCTTTTCCTTTTCTTTTAATTCTTTTCTTTCCCTTCACCTTTTCTCATTTTCCCCGATGGCAGCGCAATTTTACCGACAATATCCTGATAGGTGTAGGTGGGGGGGGGGGGGTGTCGCACCCCACACACCCCCTGTTAGCGGCGACCCTGGGTACAGCACTTAATTAAGTCTATTCCATGAAAGTTCCTTTTCAACTCTTATGTGGTTTCTCATCCTCTTTCCACTTCTCATCCCCCTTTTTTTTCCTCTTAATCTCTCTCTTTAAATCAATTTCCTTTTCTTTCATTACCCTTTTCCTCTTTACTTTAGAAATCTTAATTCATAATTCAAATCCTTTCTTCGACCTATTACAGTTGATAAACCTTCGGTTTGAATATCAGCATTCGGTTTAAATATGATGAGCATTTGGTTTAAATGTGATGTATAATTCACCCCCCCCCCCGTTTCTTCCTCTTACTCTCTCAGACTCTCACACTATTTTTGACTCGATCTTCTCCTTTCTCATATTCCTATCTTTTTCTCTTTCATTGTCTCTCTTCCCCCTCTCTTTCTTTTTCTGTCTTTCTCTCTCTCCACCTCTCTCTCTCTCTCTCCACCTCTCTCTCTCTCTCTTCTCCCTTTTATTTTAAGCATCCTAATCTTATTTTACCACATAATATATTTGATGTTTTTTTTTAATATGAATGTTTATATAATTTCTTTATCTAATTTTATTTTACTATGTATTCTTTTGCAGGGTGGTGGGGCAAGATTTCCAACAAGGAGGACAGATTACGATATTATGTGTGTCATGTTTTACTTCGTTTTTCTGTCACCACATGAGCGGGGTATGTCTTTATGTAATTATCAAAGATAGAAAGTAAAATATAAGTACTTTAGAAATAGACAAATATTATGGGCCATGTGTCGCCCCTCCCACAGCTATGCCATAGCCGTGAGGGTGTTCTTCATCCAATATTTCCCTTTGTTAGTATCATGAATAGCGACCCTAACTCTATATTATGAATAGCACCCTCTTCTCGTTTGATGTATAGCAACCCTCATTTCGTTATATGAATAACGACCCTCATTTCGTGTTATAAATAGCGACCCTCTCCTCGTATTATGAACAGCGACCCTCATTTCGTATTATGAATAGCGACCCCTACTCCTATTATGAATAGCGACCCTCATTTCGTATTATGAATAGCGACCCCTACTCATATTATGAATAGCGACCCTCATTTCGTATTATGAATAGCGACCCTCTCCTCCTATTATGAATAGCGACCCTCATTTCGTATTATGAATAGCGACCCTCTCCTCCTATTA
>JAIPMN010031485.1:0-11133 GCA_020650975.1 Apostichopus californicus
AGTATATATGCCAAACATATGTGTATACGTGGATAATTACAGAAATAACAAGAACACATTTCTTCTTTAAATGACACATTTATGCCGAAAAACTGAAACAGCTAAACATCGTGAACATTTTTGCCAAGGAAATATAAAACCAATTTTGCATTCAAGCACCGTCCATTTTCCCAATTTTCTCAGTAATTTCAAATGTGGACTGTTCTGTCATAAAATGTAGCCAGTGAGTACAATTTTGAATAACAAATGAATGTAAACGTTTAATTGTCTTCAGCGTAGTTTCATTGACTTTTGGATATTTTGTTTTTAACATTTTTTTGTTGTCCTGTTGTATTGTTTATTATTATTACTATTATTATTATTATTACTATTATTGTTATAATTGTTATCATTATTATGTTAAAGGTCTGCCACAACACGAACGGATGTAGATATGATGAGGCTGACGGGTGCACTGTTGGGAAGGAGATGGATATCGATAGTTATTACTCTAATATAACACAATGCGAACATAAGTATGCGAGATGCAGTAGAAAGAAGCGAACGGGGAGGTGTAACTGGATCGGTAACGGAATCTTCAGATATTGTAAGAGACAGAGAAAGAAAGCAGTACGAAGATGGTCAAATTACCAGGATGCATGGGCGGAAAACGTATAGGAGAGAGGAGAATGCCTTGCATAAAGAGGAGGTATTAAACAGGCAATGGTCATATTAGAGAGATGAACAGAAGATAGGGAGGCAGACCGGGAGGCCAATAATGGATACGGTATATACTCAAGAAATTGTTGTTACTTCCAAAATACAATGAATTAAACTTGCATATTGAATGGACTTGTTAATATGTAACTTATTATAGTTGACTGAACTGAAATCAATGTATGTAGCACAGTGTACCTAGAAGACAATAGCAATTAATGTTAAACTAAGCATATATAGATTTGATAAAATGTTTAAAAAAAAGTTGACTGGTAGAATGACCCATAGATTTACAAAATATTATGGATGTTTTTTGAAGTCTGTTCGCAATATGTTAGATCATCAATCAATATTAGTTAAAAGGTCATTTAATGTCACTTGATGCTAATAGATTTTTGTGCAAAGTGATGAAAGTTGTTACTCCCTTTTTTTAAAGATAAGTATATCATTGTTTGTGTCGATTTGAAGCAGGGGATAATGTACGGAAGGGTGGCGAGAGTCACTAATGCTTGTTCCCTGGACCAGAGTTTCTAAATACATTCCAGTGAAACTGAACCTCTCTCTCACACATGTAGTTTAAGAGATAAGCTCGTGGTGAGAGAAAATGAAATAACCAAACGACCGCTGCAGCTTATAGTTCCTTGCCTCTTTGATCAACAGAAGAGCTTTTAATTACATCTGGCACGTTTCACCTTCTGACTGTGTACAAAGGGCGGAGTGTCATGTGTGTTTGATATCCAATTTACCAAACAACTTTGATGATTGTGAAAATAGATGTTATTTTATGTTGGGTGACAAAATGCCCGGGTTTGTCTTTCTTAGAGTACTTCAAGTTGCACGGAATAGTTTTTCAACACCTAGCTGTACTTCCAACAGTTAAAATAAAAGAAATCTTTTCCAGTCGCACCTACAGATTTATGGGGCTAAATAACTACAATATTTATAATTTTTTAAATTCATTTCTGTGATTACGATTTTAGAATAATCTGTGATGATTAACATGTACGATACCAACAATTGATATTTTCCTCCCCTAAGTGGAATTATATGAATAAAAGAGACTTGGCAAAAAGTAGTCCAGTTGTGTACAAATTATTGTTATATTAGTATATATAGGACCAATCTTTAACAAACTCTTTGATGTACTGCAAACACCCTGATAAGGTAAATGAATAACAGTTTGAGAGCCTGGCATAATCATAAATATTTTTTTTTTCAGACACAGACTGACTGGAAGATGCTCAGGCAAGTTATCAGTACACTTAATAGTGGAATTGACTTTCACAAATGCTGTTTATGTAGCAAACTCGAGTAAAACCATTGGTGCAAAGCGATGAGTACAAAACAAAGGGTACCATTACAAGGTTCCAAGTATAGGTACCAGTATTAGCTTACCTAAAACTATACAAGATCTTGGCGGACCATTGCACTCCCAACCATTGATAGTGTACTGACATTTCAGATATACTACTCTAAGACGATACAGAGTGAAGTAATGTACAGACACTGATATAAACTCACTAATATGAACAGGAGGTGAACTTTGAGAAAGCAACATCTTTTTAGAATGATCTCCTAATTAAGCAACTAAAAATCATCTTAATATGACTGATAAAGTGAAATATTTGATGATCAAGAAATCATAATATATTAATTAATGTCAAACATTTCTTAACATTTTTAGCCTATCATGACATTAAGGGCTGAATTTTGATTGGTTTATACGTGTGACAACATGCTGGTTGGGGATAAGAAAGAACATCGTTTTCTTTTGCTTTTTGTTTTTATTGTTTTATTTTCTGTGATTTTTTGTTTGGTCTTGTTTTTCACTATCATATATTTGGAAGTATATACTTCCTTGGGAATTGGAAAATATCTCAAAGCAACAAGCAATCGTAAATATGATGTATAACTGATACAATCACCTCGATTTTTAGTCATTCTCTTCTTCTGAAATGATTAAAAGAAATCGAATCCTCAATCAGTGTTGTATATAGTGAGAACATTCACCCTTTGATCGTCTTTATAAACCAAGTATAATAGTAGTCGTTGTTAAGTCTTAGAAATCCGTATTTTCTACAAAGAAATTGCAAATATAAAAATTAAGACGCTGGCTGCAAATCATATTGCCGTAAAGCGAACATTCTGAAAACGAAATGAAGAGATAAGTCAAACTACACGTATTGATAAGGATTCTGTTCCAGTGCTTTCAACTGACATATAGACAATAAACTTACCATGTGATATTAATTCGTTTCCAAGACGTGATACAAACACCATTAGGTCATAAATAATATATTAGGTAACAGTATAAAAGCAGTGAGATGACTTTCAGCACGTTTTCAATGTGTTTTTTTTTTTTTAAGAAATTAAATTTATCGCAGTTTTTTTCTTGGTTAGTCAGAGTGAAAGCAACAAAATAAGAACTCTCTAAATACAAGCAAAACAGTATGTCTTTGTTTTCTGATCACACGTGAACAAACAAAACGATAACATTAATTGTGAGGGTTTACTTGGATTTTCAGCTATAAAGGAGGATTCATTATCTTGTTCTTTTCTTTGCTCCATTTCTTTATTTACAACTCACGAATAGAACCGCAAAAACACATTTTTTTGTCAATGTGAGTGATTATTAGGATGATATATGGGATTTTTTATTACGCTTTTAACGCTACTCGTTTGTGATATTTGTATCCAAAAATATACTTTTAAATCCATAGTAGAGAGTTAGCGACTTATTCTGACCGAAAGAGTTCGGTGTATTTTGATATCAGGTTTTATTTAATTCTTTTTGTTTTCTTCTTTTTGCCTTACACCTGATTTTCGTATGATCATTTCTTCATATCTCGTACTCTGTTGCGTTTTTGTTGTTGTTTAGTTCAACAAACCAAATACAGTCGCTACATCACTTCCTGTTAACGCATCAGCTATGATCATTGTTATACTTCTGCAGCTTTTAAGTAAAAGAATATCAACAATTACATTAATATCTGGATATTTTACTAAGTAAAGATTCGATGTGGTAAACTGGCAGACATCATCATGTTGTATGGTGATCTATATGTCACCATAGCACTGCTAGTGAATTTTCAGGCCTAACTTGTTCCGACAAATTACGGTAAGTCAAAGAATTATTTTAACTATTACTTATTTTTAGCATTACTATTATTTATGAAAGTTTAGATACAAATTACAAAAAGTCATCATTCCGCTTCCATTTATTTTATTTTTAAAATGAGATAAAACCTATATCAATATTAATTACCATTTGGTCTAATATAAGATGACTGATATTTGTATCAACTATTTGACTGCTAATTAAACAAATTATGGACATAATAGTGACTGTGAAATTCTAGATCAAAATTTAAACGATTAATGGCATTTGTTGGCCTAATAAAGAAAAGGTAGCGGCGATGTATTTATTTTCATTATTGTCGACTTGTTTATATTTATTAACAGTTTGACTTTATATCCGTACTATTTTCAATAATAACAATATCATTATTTTACATTTGAAACTGCTAGAAAAAAACAAATAAGATAAACAATAAATACAATTAATGGAGAAATTGTACGCAATGTACTTCTTCCCTCCTTTTGATTTTGATCGTAATATTCCGAAGCTATCATGTTACTGATATTTGGAGACTGAAGTGTTTTACGGAAGTTGCTAACATTAAAAAACAAGAAAATCTTTCTGGGTATACCACAACATCAAACTAATTTCTTTTATAAATTTACTACTACTTCTAAAATTTAGAGAGACTGCCTGTGTTTTTCAAAGGAAAAAAAACATCAATCCCGACGCGGGGTGGTGTCCGGACAAGGAAGAGACATTTCAATCGAGCTTTTCAATTGCTAAGTATACTTCAGTTCGATCCATAATTCTAAGAAAAGGGGTGTGACTCTGTAGTCGTTGCCGCCCATCACCACACAGATCGAATAAATAACAGTAACACCCATTAACTGATATACAATTTACTCGTTAAACGGTTCATTCTGAGGCATATTTATTCTATATGCATTAGGTCTATAATAACGACATCACGCAAGGATGTGCTGATAACTATTTTTAAGGTCTGGTGTTTGTTGGGAATGGAGTTTAGACCCTAATCCCCCTGTCTTCTCGATCCTTGGTTGTGCTATAATTCCTGCCTAAAACGTTTCGCAATACTACAGGAACCTTTTTTGCATATATTGGCTCAAAATCTCCATTTTTATATCATTTGGTTTTAAATTTGGTGAATATTTCTGAATGGTTCTGACAACAGCAGAGTTAGTGATGTCATATATGTTAACAATTGACTTGGACATTTCATAGTTTTTTACATATGTTTACAAACTGGTAGCATGTTAATAAGATTCTAAACAACACCTTTACCTACAATGATCAAATTCCTGGGCCGAGGGAGTCTGACATTAACCGCTAAAGTGACTTTAAATTTAATGTAAAGAAAAGGGGGAAAAACGAGCACTATTTTCTTTCTAGATACACGGTCTATTGTTCGCCAGTGTTGTATATCTTTGGTTGAATACTGTTCCTATATTGATGAATATTCAACAAAATTATTACGTTTTGGTCAATGGACTGATTAATCCTTTTTCCGGATGAAAGAGGTTCCAGTCATTCACATTTAAATTTACCTTATTTACAATTATTCATGGAACTTCTTCCACTTTTCAACAGATTACTGTTCATGCTATGACGATAGACCATCGTCGCCAAACTGTTCTACTTTCCGCTTAACCAAAGCCACAAGATCCCTGCCGGAGATTGCTTCAGTGGTACTGAATAGTATATTAACGTGTCAGCCACGGAACATAGCGATGTATGTACTAATAACAAATCAAACATATCGCTAATGTCATATTGTACAATAGATAATTACTGTACTTCAGAATATTACAATCTAATCTCAATGTTACAATACGTTTCATCAGCTAGAACATTTCCAACAGTAGATAAGAATTTGAGATTAATGATCGAACGAGCGCATCTAATCTATTTTTGAATTATCTCTATGCTGTTAGGTGTAAAGCCAAAAGCTGTATGATGGATATTATTTATCATGTATATGATATGCAGAAAGATTCGGTTTAAACGGTATCGGTTGGTTAAAGTAATCATACAACTAATGTCGTTGATAAGCGATGTTTTCATCGTTTATTGCCAAGGTTGGCGATTTTATTTTTGAATGGTCATGTTTATCTTAAATTTAGCAATCTTCAGATATTTCCTGAGAAAATCATAGCTTGCTACGATGATATAAATATATACGCAAAAGTGACGGTATGTTGCGAAGTTGTGTTCTGTGCTTTGTCAGTTATCTCTGTTGCCGTTGTCATCTGGATGTATGTAAACGATTAAGAAACTTCAAAATATTTATGGATTTTGTTTGATAAATTGATCTTTAGCTCTCATATTTGACTTATTTGTACATAAATAAAAAGTGATATGTTGGATTGGATTCAAATACCTGGTGTGCCCATTTGTCATATCTTCTGGTTAGCTATGTTTGCTTGGGAACTAGCGTACCCGACATTAAAAGAAACAAACGTTGCGATACGGTATATTCGCTTGGTTTGCTCCGCTGTCGTTCGTTATTACAAAAGTATTGTTTTACTTGTCGCATGTAACAGACTGCGAACGTTAGGAGACAGCCATGTGGAGATGAAGAATGCGGTCGTATTACTTGTCCGATGGTCAGTATAGAGATGATTTATTGCGCTTTCTTGGTCGCTATCTTAATCAAAATTAAGTTGAAAAAAAAAAGGTATCACGTGCTTCCGGCATCTGACACGTCCATCTTATAAACGTGGCAACACGGGAAAGGCCTCCTTATTGTTTATGTTTTGTTGTTGTATATAAAGTGACGCAACATAGAGCAATAATTGTTTACTTGTATTTCACTTCAGTGCAATATAGTTTTTCCCCTCGGTCTAGGATAAGAGATCGTGAACTCACATGTGGTTTCATTAAGTTCAGTATCATTGAATGAGACATTCGAGAACATTCAACGATGCATGTGTGACATATGTTATTAGTTTCTGAACATAATTTAACAGATGTATATCGAGGCCTTTCATTGCTATACACTCCCAATACAATGAAATAAAGTTGCCGTATTTTCCGGCATCATGCCACGTGCGCATGTAAGGTCGTAACAAAAACATTATTCGATAAGATTAAAGCTTTGCTTTAAAAATTCCTTTGCTTTCAATAGGGTGTTAAACTCACGACACAATAGAGCTATGTACTTTACAGGTGTCGTGACTTCTGACTGCAACTACATCCTCACCCACCTGAACCCTACCTACCAGACACACTCAGGAACACAACACAAATAAATAAGCTGTAACACAGAACTTGTTTTACACTATAAGCACGGTTCTACTTTCTTTCCATTTAATTATCTCCTATCTCTTTACAAACAAATTTAAGTGCCGGCGTATGGTTTTTTGTGACTTAAAATATCAAGATAATCTTACAATTCTTGCATTTACCAATATTTGTTTAAGCATGGGGGGGGGGGGGGGGTTGGGCACACAATTAGGATTTGGGGCCTTATCTTGTTAGGGCTGGTTTATAAAGGTTAGGGACAACTTCTCTATTAGGAAGTTGATTTAGATCAATAGAGAACAAAATTTGGAATTGAAACCTTAAAAAAGATTTGCAAATTATATATTTCTTGGTTAAAATCATTATTCCAAGTTTGTTCTTTGTTTACATTCTACAATTACAGCCTAACGTTGGCATAACGTTAGGCCTAGCCTAGCCTAGCCTTTGTTGTAAACAACGCTATTGACTTACAATTTCTGGATCCTCAAAAAGGACCGAATCTTGATAAACTGGTTCGACCAGAACGTCCTGGTCCTCATCATCAATGGTATCGGTATCGGACCAATCGCCCTACATCTCTAGGACCTCTTGGGCCCTAACTTTGGGGGAGCTGCGTGCAGCTGGGCCATATTTGCAAGTGTATGTCCACAGTACACTGATCTGTACACTAACAGATCAGTGGCACAGTATGACGCAACAGCGGCGGTTGCTATCAATTTACAAAGGAATGTGAGAGCGCTATGTCATAACTATCAATTAGAAATGTTGCGGTGGCCTAAATATTAAAAAAAATCGGAAAAAAATCACGTACCTAGGATGAAGCGTTTGGGAACGATACTTTTCTCAAAAATGAACGGATTTGGACGATTTTGGTGTCAAATTACAGGAAATGTTAAGGACATAAATATAGATATATTGCTGAAATGTTCAGAATATGTTCAAAACATGTTAGGATTTATTCCAAATATAATGGGGGGGGGGGTCTGTTCAACTTTTATTTTCTGTCACGATTTTTTTGATGCAAACATCGATTTTTAGCCAAATTACGTCATTTTCAGATTGACCTTTGACATTTGAGCCCCACCCACTAAAAAAAAACACAGTAACCCACCTTTTTATTTGTTTCTACACAAACGCATGGTCTTAGCTACATTTCAATACATAAATGAATGTTGTAGGATGTAAGATGGCTGAGTACTATTTTTTTTTAAATTCAAAGATTATTTGGGTCCATATCGACCCAAATTGAGCATGAGTTTTCAACTAACAGTGTGAAATATCTTTTATCATGTATATTTTTTTCTGTTACCATTGTCGAGAACCAGAATATCGATTTTGTTATTAAATACAAAACTAATATCGATACCTTCGCTGGATTGTTTAACGTCCTATTAGATTCCTATCAATTTCAGTATGAGATCTGTGTGGAATAACGTATTTTACTATAGTCTATAGGCCGCAGTTGATTCTTACAAAGTGTTGTGCATTATTGTTTGGTAACTGCTGGTGTGTGTCGGTGAATTGTCCTCTTGTGAGACCAAACTAGACTAGTACTTGGTGGCTACTGATGTGTGTCGTTCCATTGTCGTCTGTTGATTCCTTTCAAGTTTCAGTTTGAGATCTGTGTGGAATAAAGTATCACTATAGTGTAAGGTCGTAGATGATTCTTATGCAGGTTGTGCAATATTGTTGGTAAGTACTGATGTGTGTCTGTGGCCTGTATGAACTGTATCTAATATGAAAACCTAAGTCGATGGTTCTCGTCGATATGAACTAACTCAGTCATCACTAGGGGATATTGACCTTTCCTATTAATTTCTTCTAATATTGTGACTGCTGAAATGCGATTCCCTGCCACAGGAAACGAAATTCCTTGTTGATTGAATTGTGGAAACAAATCTATATTTTAGTAACACATTACTTTAAATCAGTTTAATACATTATTTTTTCGAACTTCTCCGCTTCTCAATACGTTTCGAATGAACTTAATTATAATTTCAATAGTATTAAATAAGTAATCATTGACCCTTGGCGTTTTGGTAAGTGCTTCTGTATGGCAGAAAGCGTGTTTAATTGAAGCCCTATACACAGTGGCGTAGCCAGGATTTTTTCTTTGGGGGGGGGGCGCTGGGGGAGGGGGCTTGACCATTTCAAGGGAGGGCGTCTTGTTACTATCTAAGCGGAACGCCACAATGAGTTTTTGAACTTTATTGCAGATTTCCTGAGTGAGTGACGAATTTGTAATTTTCTCCCGAAATCACGCAAGTAGATGGCTGCTATCCAGCCTGGCAAGTGCCATCTCCAGCGATTTGGCAGATATTGAAATCTGAAATTTTCTTGCTGAGCTGCGCGCCAACTGATGGTGGCGCTCCGCTTAGATAGTACTTGCGGCCGGAATACTCAAATTGATTACGCCCCCCCCCCTCTCCACGTTTCAAATCAGATTGACGCCCGTGCTTACAAGGCTTGGGAAGTGTCATTTCCGATGATCTAGGAGGCCTTTTTAGCTAAATTGACTGGGCTTTCAGCCAAGTAACATACTGAATGACCGAACTATATATCAAATTGACATGATCAATGATTGCGTCTGAAACATTATTAGGGTGATAGACTGATTATCAGCGATAGTATTGTCTCCTTTCTTAAAAATGTGTTTTTTTAGCGGTTTTAAGAGCATCAGGGTACTTCCCAGAAGTGAAACCCGGCCTATACGCTATGTCACGTCTGGTTTTTCAGCAACTATAGCCTACTGCCGGTCCGCGGTCGAAGGGTCGTTCATTAGTGGTCATCATGGAGATTCGAAACCATTCAGATCGATGATATATTTTTCGCACATGTAATTTTTTTTTCAAAATCCTAGTGGGGGGGGGGGGCGATTGGGGCGACAAGCTTTCATGGGAGGGGGGCTGTCGCCCCCTCCCTCCC
Source organism: Apostichopus californicus (assembly GCA_020650975.1). Lineage (NCBI taxonomy): Eukaryota > Metazoa > Echinodermata > Holothuroidea > Aspidochirotida > Stichopodidae > Apostichopus > Apostichopus californicus. The sequence goes on from JAIPMN010031485.1 coordinate 9,965, forward strand.
CCTTTGGCCGCCACTGCCGGTACATGTGCTGGTAACACGAAACAAATAGTATACGGCATTTATTCGACTGAATTCAATACAATAAGTAAGATATCCGTGATATACTATATAATGTTCTACACTTTATAAGTACCTATTGGTATGGTAGAGTCAAAACGATTTCATTTAAATTCGTATCAATTCAAGTATAAAATTATATTTCTTACAACTAATACGGGCTCAATACATTGATTTGATTATTCATGCAAAGGACGTTGGCTAGCCGCCTGATATTTCTAGACCTGGCTTGCAGTGCGATTCTAACATCATAATTACAAATACAAGTACAATGCCCATTGGTGCGTACCAGGACGAGTAAAAGCTTCTTGGCAAGGGTACGTGTACTTCATATTGTAGTATTGTACATCTTAGAGTTTGAGTGCGAGTACAAATTAATGAGAACGAGTAAGTATATATGCTAGAAATGTCTGGCTTCTACGACCTTTGAATAGATATGTGCATTAAACACTGATGTCGTTTGACGAAGCGCAGGAAGACAAATCTTTGAAAGATAACACGATTTTAAAATTTAACTCTTGACCAATGACAAAGTTCGTTAGCATACAGAAAGTATGTTGTACCCAGGAAATAGTAAGTTGTACATATATTGTGGTTTTCAACATGATGTAAGCATTACAAGACACCGTAGTTTTTTTTCTCTTTGTTTTTTAGTTTGAAACAAAGATAAGCGTTTCAGACGAAAGAGGTGTTGTTCAGACGTCTCCATCTTTCTATGAAACCAACAGGGAGCAATAGGTTCAGATTGTTAAGACATTGGATGTGCGACTTGGCCAGGGAGCGAATGTTTTGAATGGAGTATATTGAGAGTGTATGATACGGGTGTTTGTGTGTGTGAATGTAGCAAGCTATCGATTACCGGAACAGCTGATGTAAAATCACGACAAAAGACCTGTGTATCGATTTGAAGATAGAAAAGCAACACCTATATTATGCATATAATTACATAGAAATTATACTGTGAAGGTAAACTCTTCCATTACTATCCCTTTCATTTTGTCAGAGACATTACGGTATAATACGTATACATTAGTACGATATTAAAACATAGTATTTTTCATCAGATTCTCTCATTTAAGAATAAGCAGGGCGGGCTGGATACTGAACTACTC
>JAIPMN010031486.1:0-12711 GCA_020650975.1 Apostichopus californicus
TTCCGCCATGGCGGAAAGTCACGAAAACTGTGGCGGTAAGTTACGTAGGAAATAGAGTAAAAAGCAAATAGATAGGATTGGTATATTTTGAGAACCTGGAGTGATTGAATGGAATCATGAGGGTTTAGAAAAAAAGAGTTGGTATTGAAAAGAAAATAGAGTAAGAAGCAAATAGATAGGATAGGTAGGCTACATTTTTGAGAGCCTCAAGTGGTTGAAGGGAATCGGGAAGGATTAAAATAAAAGTTGGTATTGAAAAGAAAATGGTTGCATGCGCAGGTTTTGAGGGGATCTTAAAATAATTGGAGTGTTCAGTCATTGGATAGAATTCATTGTAAGGACGGATTAGGGAGTATAGAATATTCAGAGTAGTAATGTTATCAGCAATTAATATAGGCTATGGGATAGTTACGGTGTGGTATGCATTGCGTGTGGCGTGAAGAAATTTAGTTTTAATATGATTCTTGGATTCTAGGGCCTATACCTATTTACAGGGCCTATACTTATTTTACTAGCCTATGCCTACTTAAGTTAAATATTAAAACCTTCTTTTCCGCCATGGCGGTAAAATGGCGGAAACTCACTTTTGCTATGGCGGAATGTTACTTTTCTTATGGCGGTAAGTTCCATTTTTTATGGCGGAATGTACCGATGGCGGAATGTCACGGCCCCTACTTACTAGTGGTATAAGTAGTAGTACCAGGACAAAGGGCTAGTATGATTTGGCAGATTATTTTGATCCACAACCTGTGAAATTTAATAGGTGCCTTACATAGCTTCTTTTCCAAAAGTATTTTGTATCATAATGTATTCAGTGTTTTTTAATTTCCAAGATTCAACATATTTCCCATTCTTTTGGTATAGGTAAAAGTTCTCCCTATTCAGCCAATATGGGACACATGAAGGGACATGTATCTGTAAAAAGCAATGGTAAGTTATAGTTAAAAAACTGACTCAGCACTACTTCACTCTGTGTCAAATAACTAATATCAGTTATTGGTTATTTGCATAATTTGGAAGGATACTATGTTTCTCAAGGACTCATTAATGTCACAAGTTATTCCAATTTGTATCTCTGCTGCAAGGGCTTAAAGCAGCTGTTTGCATATCTCTCATTTCTAAAATTGTAAAATCATAGTGTATTTTCTGCCAAGATATGTATGATTATAACTAGTACATTTTTCCATACAATTGCAACAAAAAGACTTGTTATATATTGGTGTTCCACCATAATCATTGTATATTGTTCATTCAATCAGCGATTATTTGACTATCAAACTGCTTACTAAACCTACATCCTTGTCAACTTTTATTTTCTTATCAGCTTTTTCTCCAACTTGCAAGAGGTTATCTTCACAAGACATGGTTCTGGACAATATGGTGGCCCATTCCAGGAAGATGCACTCAGTGAAATGTGAGTAATGTGTGGTTGCATCAGTGGAAAGGTGTGCACTGTTTGAGATGTCTAGTCCCAAATTCGCATCCAAGAAAATATGATTTATTGACAGATTTGTTACTATTTGGTAAAACTTGATACACAGAGTTTTGTAATATTAAGTACAAATAAGAGACTGTCATATAACATACAGAATATTCACTCAGTTGAAAATTAAAAGGATCCTCAAGAATGCCCAAATATGAAACTTCTATGAATTTATTTTGATTGGGATTTAATTTTGTTGTATTGTCACTGTTGCTACTGTAACAACCAGTTTTTCTAGAGAGTCAAAGATTCTAATATCATATCATGCTTAGATCTTAAAGTAGGAAACTGCTATTTTTAGGACCAAGTTAAAGACAAAGTATGTTTTTGTAACACATCATTTCTTTTAATATCAGTATATAAGTTTATTTAGAGTTAGAGTGATTGCATTTCCATACCAAACTTCATTTTTTTTAAAACCAGGCTCTGTCTTGAGAGAACAAACTTGCTGTGTAATAAATTAATAAAATTTGTGAAGTTACGTGAAAGAAAATTCTTTTTGATAATGTAAATTTGTAATCATATTTTTTTTTTTTTTTTTGAGTTAATCCTCAATTCCACCTTTTGAAGCCTGTATGATCTGACCTGCAAGAGTTTTTATATCCAGAATTTAACAAACACTGAATAGTCCAACTACTCAGACAAAACTTGTATTTCTTTATTTTAATTTTCAGCCAGAATAGACAACTCTGTTCCCAAGACATGGACATCGAGTACTGTCAGTAAGTGTCAGTCGATTTGCAGTAAATCCTGGAATTATATAATGTAGACCCTGAATTATCTGGACCTGAAATCCAGCCATTCATCTCCTTAGGATTGTATCACACTGTACATTTTGCTTTCTTGCAGTCCAGTATTTCATATTCCATTAATGAATATGAGGAAATTTTTGTTTTCACAGATTTATTCAAAGCAATCAGTATTTGCAGTACCGTATTTCAAATTATAAAACAAGTTGTACTATGTAAGGACAATTATAATGGTAATTACAATTGCAAATTACTCCAAAGTATAAAAAAGGTTTTTATACTATACCACAGTATAGAACAGTTTATTTGTTTCCACGTACAGACAATGTTCGTTCACCATAATGTCCAGACAATCCAGTCTTTACTTTCTATACTTTTCGTAGGCTTTTTCATACATAAATTTTAGTGGTAAAAAGAGGAAGAATTTATAACACAAAGCTTTCAAGGCCCCTGTTTGAATAAAATGGTGATTATTATATGTAAATAGTTTTGGTATAATTTGGGGAAACATGGTAAATAGTAGGCATATGTGCTTGTACACAAATAGAAACTCAACATGTTAGGGCAATAATTAATCATTAGGGCCCAAAAGTTCCCTTTTGTTCCAATAAAACTAATAACTGATCTGTAAGAGTTTGCACAATTCAAGCTGTTGTTTATAACCATCTTACATATCATAATTGTTATGTTTATATGGTATGCATGTGTTATACACAAGATATTGTTGTACTTGGAATGCATTGTCAACGTTTGTTGCAATCAATGTGATACTCATATATGTACACAACAGACCTTACTAATGATCATTGTAAGTTCTGGTTGCTTTTCAATCCAAGATTCTGAAAAGTTTCAAATGAATGAAATCGGAAATTGCACCTTATATAACATACCATAACCTATGATATACGATATGGCAACAAACATTATAATAATATATAAAATATATTAGTAAGGTCTGTTGTGTACATATATGTGTATCACATTGATGGTGTTGTTGATTATGTCATATTTCTTTTATTATTTGAAGTAAGTCATAAATTCATATATATATATTAATTATAGAAAGAGATCAACTGAGAAGACAAGTCATGCAGAAAGGTGGCAAACCGTCTAGACCCTCATCAGCCCCGATGAGGGCCGATCATCTCGGTTATTCAGCCTCTGCCCCAACATCTCCTGCCAAGCTGGATCGGTACCTTGATGGGGTAAGCTCAGAATTTGTCTATAATAGCTAATAGGTATATCTTGAATCACACCTTACAACAATACTGTCATCAACTGTATTTGTATGTCCAGATCTTATTATTTAAGCAGAAGACTGCCAGAATTAGGCCATCACTTGAAAATATTCCACTGCAATTCTTGTTTGATACTAGCAAAATTGCCAAGGTTGTTAGAGAACGAGTATCTGAAGTTGTAAATATTCGTGACTATAGTACTATGGAGCAGTTAAGGAACACCTATTTCTTCTATTTGTTTATGATGGGGGTTTTATTGTGTGGGTATTTGGGGGGAAGCATCACAGCACGTCACAAAGGTAACGGTCTTGTTGCATAGACAACCTGTATTCAATGTTCTAATGTTGATTGTTTACTGTTGAAGTTCCTTGGAAATTCATTTCCCTGTGCACAGTGTCTCTTTTTTCTTTAACTTGGCCCATCTGAGTACTACCTACTTGTACCCAGACACAATAACTACATTACTTTGAAGTTAATGCTAAGAAACATTGTTTTGAAATAGTAATTACTACAGCAATATGTGATATACCCGAAGAATGGATTTGTTTTGTAATGTAAAAGTAATTTTGTGATAAATTGGTCGTGTGTCATTCGGCATTAACCGTTTTGCTTCTCAAAATGATTGGATTGTTAGATCTCCAATGGAAGTTCTGAATATATGCAAATTTCCTCAGTATTAGGATTTAGTTTGGTTTGTTTATTTGCAGGCAATAATAAAATATCTTAATAATTAACAAATAATTAAAAGGGATGGATGGTTAGGCAGAAGAATTCACATGTACTGCTTGCTACTGAAGTTAATAGTTCTTTTCCGATCATCTTTGTTACGTTAGGATCTGTCTCTGGAAGACTTTGATATGCACAGTGACATCAACGGCGACGACATTCACTACCAAACAGCTCGTTCATCGCCAGCGTATCCTAGATACAGATCCGGCCAAAACAATATTCCGAACGGAGGCAGAAGTTCCTCCCAGATGCTCTTACGTAGTCGTGTCAGTCAGTCACATGACCTTCTAGATACAATGGCCACGAGGTTCACCGATAGCGGGAAATCTCACACGCCGAGATTTTTGAAAACGGAAGCAACATCCAGATTAGCTCAATCCAAATACTACAATCCACCCAAGAGGAAAGAGAGGCAGCCGGTCACTCAGAGGTCAACGGAGGAAGTTGAAAGAACTAAGCCGAAGAAGGAAAGAGACAGAAGGTGAATGATTTTAGTCAACTGATCATCATTTTTACTTTTGCTATTTTTATTGCTTGAAAGTAAAAGAAATTAGTCCCTTGTAAGTAACTGGTTAGGGTTTCTTATAACTGGCTTCAACTATGCAGCTACTCAAACTTAGAATGTATTCTTCTATTCCAATTAGCATCAGAATATTTTTTTTAATACCTGTAGAACCTCTGTTACTTTTCAATGCAATGACTGAGACTTAGATGAGAACCGTCATTTCAAATATTCACCACTAGTACAGTAAGAATGGGTGAAATGGGTAACTGGAGGCACAGTGCTAAATGTAACCAATTTGGTTAAGTTCAATGATGACTTGAGGCAGAAGTTTAGTCTTGATATGATTAAAGTCTAAAAAAAAATTTTTTGTTGAGTGCCAGCAATGCTTCTCTAGCTATCACTGTTTTCAAGGTATTGGCATATGTTAAAACTCTGGAATGTTCCTTTAAGGCTGAAATGGTGATAATGTTGTCTCCTCAGTGCCTGCCTTTAATGTTGATGTTAATCCATTGTTTTAAAAATTCTAATAACTCAACCAAAACATGTCGTTTTAACTTCAAATAAACAACAGAGCACATTTGGATGATATTCAACACCATTTGTCCTTGACAAATTTGTAACATTATAGGCCATAAAAGTGTTACTTTTTGCTATGGAGTTGTATCGAAGGAACTCACCTAATGGTCTGTGTATTAGACTACATAGTCCAGTCACTTTAACTGGTGAACCTTGTCTGTTTAAAGGGTCATTTCTCAAACCTTAAAAAGTGTTATTGAAATATAACCTGAACTGATAAAAGTGGTTTTCAACAGTCTACAACATATCAAAATTAATTTTTTAGTTTAAAGTCATCCTTTTAAGGTAGATTAGAGTGCATATGTTGTTTGGGGACAGGTAAGAGAAGAAAAGTAATTCCTAATCAGTTAAGTGGTGAATCAGTGAATGCAATGACATATCATGGTAAGTGATTTCTCTCTCATCTGCAGACCAAGCAGACGGGAACGAGATTACATCGAAGAGGACGAGATGGAATCGGTGGACAAGAGGAAAGAGGATCACATTCGATGGGTGGAGGAGCAAGCGGAGAGAGTAAATAATCTACATCTCGACGGAGAAGCAGAAACAACAGAAGACCATTTCAGAGATACTAAAGATTTACCGATTTATAGGTACCGTAACCTGATTGATTTTGTAACTTACCAAACCCTTCCTTCATTCTCCAGTCGTTTAAACCGATAATATTTCGTTGCAAAAAAAAGAGTCATTAATAATGTTTCTGCAGCCTGCGTTTTCTCTTCACAGTGCTCGGTTAGAGACCATGACCTATAGGAGCAGATCACAGAATGAGAAACGGATGAGAGAAGAGTGAGTAATTCCTATCAGTCATAATTTGGTTTCATTTCTTTACTTTCATTTAGCCAGAATTCAAAATGAGCATATTCATATTCTCTATTGAGATACATGATGTATCTTCTCTCCATCCCTTGTCTACTAAACCCTTACATCTATATCTTTGTGTTCATCATGCTCATTAACCTGTCTGTATTCTGTGCATGTTTTTGTCCCTTCTGTAACTGTTACCCATTTAGCCTCTGAAAAAGATCCTGCTAGGATCGAAACGTCAGGCCAACTTACTTTTACACATTCTCATACACAGGCTCTCTAGTGGATAAGCAGTTTGCTAACAGTTTTATTTTACTTTGATCCTGAAATTATGTCAGACGATACATGATTAACAATTATCCTATCTAGGCTTACAAAATTTAATAAAAATGTTAAAATTTAATCCCACCAGTTAATCAGCACAGTTATTAGATCTCTTGATTCACCTGTCTTTACACAACAATTGCACACTGTTTAATTTACAGTGCTGTTTTTACAATATCACTCATCAAAACTGTTTGCTTTCTTCGCAGAGAGGAAGAATTACGGTATCTAGAGTTTGTGACGGATGTTACTAACGATGTATTAAACCGGGGCATATACACCAACACAGTCTTAAAACAGGTCTTTGAGGCGCACATTGAGAGAAATAAGGACAAGTTGGATCAGGTAATACAAATGTTCCCTCCACCCGTATTTCAATTTTTATTGCCTTCAATTAAACGGGCCTTGTCATCAATGTAGAAGGAACATGTTTCTTTCAATTTTATAATGTAAATTGCTTAGTTATAATAATGGAATTGCAGTAGTTTTCATTATTATTGTTATTGTTTATTACATTTTTGCGAGCTACAACTTTCAAAGTAATTCATTTCAAGCCTGTGAGGTTGAGTGTTCAAACCCTATGATGCTACACATAGATATCAGATGCCATATATTAGTCGTGCATAAATGAACCACGTTAGATTATTCAGGAAAATGCAAAAGTATTGTAGTAAAACGTTAAGCAGATAATGGATTTGGTTTTAACATATTTATTTAAGCCTTAGATCTTGTGTTTATGACAATCTGATAATTTACAAATTGGGAAGACTGACCCTGAGAAATGAAAATCAAATCTGATAAAAATTATTCATTGCAAGACCTTCTTCTATCCGTGACTGATTGTACAAAACATAAGCATGTCTGATATAAAATGGAAATTATTCATAAGAAAGCAGATCGAATTTGGACACCAAAATATTGACAAGACACAAAATGCTGATATCTTTTCTTGCTTTGCTCACAGAGAAGAATGCAGATGTTAATGCAGCAACTACAGCAAGATTTGGCAATACCAGAAGAAAAGTAATAATCCATCTCCATAAATAGTTGCCTATGACGAGAAGTAACCGGTATTTTTCGTAATATGCTCCACAGTAGTGCACAATGTTTAAGCTTGTTACACTCTGAGGTAGTATCATCATTGAAATACGAATATTTTCTTGTATGTTATTGTATGTGCTGTGTATAACTTTTAAACATAATTCTTGAAGTGAAATAAAAACCCTGAAAAGGATGTGTTGAAGCCTAACTCTTCACTATCCCTCTTACTGCAATACCTTATCGTTAACTTTCCTTACTAACAGAGTGGCATTTTCATTAGCTTTTTTATTCTTTTTTTTTAATGAAAGCTTTTAAAAATATAATTATTAACATATAGCTTAGATAAATAAGGTTGTAGACAAGGTATTAAAGATGGAAGTAAGATATTTTTTTAATAAACCAGTTGTGGTATATTGTGAAATTGCTCAAGGGATTTTACCTTTCTGACTTTGTCAAACTTTGTTGGGTATATTATTAACTTTTAATGCCTACAAAGGAACCGATTCATTGCAACTAAGTCCTGGATAGGTCAGTTGGTGAAGAGCACAGGACTTCTAATCCTCAGATGCCATTCTAACCAAACAACCCTAGGCTCTTTCTAAACTGTCTCAATTCTGCCGCTTAAAGAAAAGCGCCCAGTTTTCTATCTTGCTTTAGTGTGTATCTCATATTTGTTTACAGTAGCTGTTGTAAGGTCAAATATAGGCTGACTTTTTGTGGAATATTAGTTTTTATATCTGATCATTCAGAAGAAAGTGCTGAAAGACTGATGCCAGCTTTTTCAATCCATGCTTGATGAAATAAATGCTGGCACCATTTGTCCTCGGCAAAGTGATACCGTTTAAACATGGTATTTTGAAGCCATAAAGTCCTATATGTTCTCCTATTGTAAATTGATTTTGTATTGATTGCGATGAGCTGTATACTACAGAAGATTGTCCCGTCCATTTTTGATCTGTAACTTGCTGTAATGGGTGATTGCATGTGTCGGTCTATAACATAATTGTCTAATAAAATATCAAAATTAATGTCTGGCATTTTCATGGATTATAAAACATTGTATTTGAAGCAGTAAATCCTATATTTTCCTATTGAGTGCTGAATTTTGTGTGGCTAAGGAGGAGGTGTGTAGGCCTGCTTAACAAGTCGGTGCCAACAGTTTGTCTATGGTCTATAATATATCAATCAATAATATAATGTATAAATTGAAAATGTGGTATTTTAAGCCATGAAGTCCTATTATTATCCGACTGAATACTGGTCTTTGTGTCGTTTGTGAGAAGCTGTACCAAAAGTAGGTGGTCCGAACTGTTTGATACCAAACTCGCCGTTATAGCAATTGTTTATTTGTGTGTGATGGTCTGTAAGATATCAAATTTTGAGCACTTGACAGACTAGAGACAAGCTTAAACTTACTAGAAACGAAGACTTTAAGCAAAGATTACATTTCTGTTTTTCTTTTTTTTGAGCTAGGCAACAAATAAACTTCCTGTGGCATTACACATCTGTCATAACATTAATGTAAAAAGCTAGCAAACTGGTATCAAATGCTTAAACTATTATTGAATGGTACAAACACAAGGGTATCACATATTAATTCATACCTTGCCAAGTTGGTAGGAATATAACGCAGAACTTGATAGATGTCTTCATAACGTCAGTGTTTTTCTCAGCTACTGTCACATGTAAATGTAGAGTTTTTGTCAACTTTGTTGACAGTTTATGGGTGTTTTCTTGTTGGCCTTGCCTAGGATTTAACTTTGTGCTTGTGCAGTTGCATCGATTTAACAGCTTGTGATAAATTAAGATAAATTGTGTTGAAGATTCTATTGAAAAACTAGACCCTAGTCCATCCTTTTATAACTTTGGTTACATTCCACCACTTTATTGGTCTAAGCAGATGTTATATCGAAAAATGTTTTTAATTCTCTCCCCCTGATGTTACTTTCTTTACAGCAGGCATACCCTCTACCAGTAATTTAGTAGCCAAGAACTACAAGATACATTTACCTGTCATAATTATACACACATTTGGAGATTAAAGTGCTTACTGCCTTATTAGCCAAATAGTTTGTCAGCAAATTGTTTAATTCTCAATAATGACAATCATGCCTCCTTTTTTTTTCTCTTTTTGATTCGGATGTATTTTGCTAGGATATCAGGCTAGTAACTTTCAAATGACCTTGGCTTATCCAAGTGAAAGTCAAATGGATGTTTGGTAACAAGTTACCTAACGGTAACCCGTTGTTAACCTCTATATCTTTGTGGACATTACTGCCAGCCTGTCTTTCATTGTCATGTGCCTTGTGTAATTATTTGAATTTAATCATTCATCAAAATAAAAATTATCTGCCATCGCTACTTCAGTCTTGACTCAACGTGTTTCATTTTTGGTTCCTTGCTTTAGCAAAAGGAACCTATGTAGTCAGGTTCGTGTGTGTGTGTCTGTGTGTGCGTCTGTGACACTTGCTTGGGTACGCTCTATCTCAATAGGGGAAAGTTGGATTGAGGCCAAACTTGGACTATAGATCCCCCATATGGAGAAGGTGTGCCCTATTGTTTTTGGTGCCCACAAAGGTCAGTTACGGTCCAAAAACCCAAAATATTAAAACTGCAATAACTCCCAGTGCCAATGTGCGACAAGGTTGATATTTTGGGACAAGTTGTGAACTGGTTAGGGGAACATTTTGAAACTTAACATGCGTGTGATCCAAGGTCACCCAAGGTCAATTAATTTTAAAAAACAAGTATTTTTGCGATAACTTGAGAACGAATTGTCCATTAGGGTTGGGAGTTGCTTCAATGTAATCCAATTGTCGACCCGCATCTGGGTGACCCTTGACCTCAATTTGACCTCTGGTGACCTTTAAGTGTTTTGGGGATTTTTCCAGTTTCAATGCTATTTTCAGATTTCAAAGGTACCTTCTGATCATAAATATCACAAGGTTGACCCCCGTGTGACCTTTTTGTGCGAAGTTATATGGGGTCAAAGTTTTCGGTCGGAGTTAGCATGGCTGTACAGACTTGTCATGTTGATTTTTGGAATCAGGAGATCAAACTACCTCTGAAACCAAGGTCAAAAGGTCAAAGGTCACATTAGAAAAAAATGTGCTTATTTTGGGAGAAAACGGGGAAAAAAGAAAATGTTTGGTTTTGATGCTAGATTTGGATATCAAAGGTACCTTCCGATCAAAAATGTCAATGGGTTGACACCCGGGGGACCTTTGTGCGTGAAGTTATACAAGGTCAAAGTTATTTTGCAGACATTTAATGCAATAACTCCCAGTGCCAAGGTGTGACACAGTTGATATTTTGGGACAAGTTGCAAATGGTATAGAGGAATATTTTCAAACTTAACTGTCATGTGATCCGAGGTCACCAAAGGTCAATTAATGTTAAAAAACTAGTATTTTGGGGGGAGAAAATGGGCAAAGAAAAAATGTTTGAATTTTTATAGTTTAATGCTATATTCACGTCTCACCAATCAAAAATGTCAATGGGTTGACCCCAGGTGACCTTTTTGTGTGAAGTTATATGAGGTAAAAGTTAATTTTCAGACATTTAATGCAATAACTCCCAGTGCCAAGGTGTGATACAGTTGATATTTTGGGACAAGTTGCAAATGGTATAGAGGAATATTTTCAAACTTAACGGTCATGTGATCCGAGGTCACCAAAGGTCAATTAATGTTAAAAAACGTATTTTGGGGGGAGAAAATGGGCAAAGAAAAAAATGTTTGAATTTTTATAGTTTAATGCTATATTCACGTCTCACCAATCAAAAATGTCAATGGGTTGACCCCAGGTGACCTTTTTGTGTGAAGTTATATGAGGTCAAAGTTAATTTTCAGACATTTAATGCAATAACTCCCAGTGCCAAGGTGTGACACAGTTGATATTTTGGGACAAGTTGCAAATGGTATAGAGGAATATTTTCAAACTTAACGGTCATGTGATCCGAGGTCACCAAAGGTCAATTAATGTTAAAAAACGTATTTTGGGGGGAGAAAATGGGCAAAGAAAAAAATGTTTGAATTTTTATAGTTTAATGCTATATTCACGTCTCACCAATCAAAAATGTCAATGGGTTGACCCCAGGTGACCTTTTTGTGTGAAGTTATGAGGTCAAAGTTAATTTTCAGACATTTAATGCAATAACTCCCGGTGCCAAGGTGTGACACGGTTGATATTTTGGGACAAGTTGCGAATGGTATAGGGGAATATTTTCAAACTTAACGGTCATGTGATCCAAGGTCACCAAAGGTCAATTAATGTTAAAAAAATAGTATTTTGGGGGGAGAAAATGGGTAAAGAAAAAATGTTTGAATTCTTACAGTTTTGATGCTCTATTTAGGTCTCATTGATCAAACATGTCAATGGGTTGACCCCCAGATGACCTTTGTGTGTGAAGTTATACAAGTTCAAAGTTATTTTTTAGACATTTAATGCAATTAACCCCTAGTGCCAAGGTATGACACGATTGATATTTTGGGACCAGTTGTGAATGGGGTGGTGGAACATTTTCAAACTTAATGGTCATGTCATCTGAGGTCACCAATGTTATCATATTTGTTGACCCGCTTGTAGGTGACCTTATATTTCTTACATCTTGGACCCCATATTCAGATCTCAAAAGTGCCTTCCAATCAAAAATCCGATCACAATTTGTGACCACGAAAGTGTTGGCTATAGTGTTGGTTTTACTTTATGGGTACATGTAGGACCACAATTACTTGGACTATTTGAGCCCAATCTTGCGATGATAATATTATGTTTATTGTCATATACCTCTACGCAAGGAACCACAGTGCCCTTGGGCTCTTGTTGTGTGTGATATTTACTTATCCCATTTTTCGTGGACGGAGGTATATTTCTTTTCTTCGGTTAAATATTGGCTGACAATGTAAAGTATTTTCTGCATTCTCTTTTGTTATAATTCTGAAATGTGTTTTACATTGTCCATTATACTGAACAAAAGAATCTTTTGTTCTGAACTGTATCTAGCAAATGGAATTCCCAAATAGTCAAACTATAAATTGGAAATCATTGGAAACAAATAAGGAAAAGTACAGAATATCCACTTTCATTCTTTCAAAGATATTTTATTGGAGAAAAAAGGCAATCCTTTTACAAATTTAGCTCACCATGAGGGAGCTTGTAGAATACAGCATCGAATACAAAGTCTTGCTATGCATAGTTTCATAAAATACTGACAATGAGTGAATTGGGGGTGATGCTAACATTGGATGTTACTATTAAG
>JAIPMN010031487.1:0-11989 GCA_020650975.1 Apostichopus californicus
TTTATGACTTACCCTGTTTACAGAGGAATACATACTGTTCCATATTTTATATAGGCTTGATTTATGACTTACTCTGTTACCAGAGGAATACATACTGTTTCATACTTTTTATATAGGCTTGATTTATGACTTACCCTGTTAACAGAGGAATACATACTGTTCCATACATTTTATATAGGCTTAATTTATGACTTACCCTGTTAACAGAGGAATACATACTGTTCCATACATTTTATATAGGCTTAATTTATGACTTACCCTGTTAACAGAGGAATACATACTGTTCCATACTTTTTATATAGGCTTAATTTATGACTTACCCTGTTAACAGAGGAATACATACTGTTCCATACTTTTTATATAGGCTTAATTTATGACTTACCCTGTTTACAGAGGAATACATACTGTTCCATATTTTATATAGGCTTGATTTATGACTTACTCTGTTACCAGAGGAATACATACTGTTTCATACTTTTATACAGGCTTACTTTATGACTTACCCTGTAACCAGAGGAGTAAATTCTGTTCCATATTTTTGTTATTACTTAGGTTCAATTTATGACTTACCCTGTTACCAGAGGAATACATACTGTTCCATATTTTTTTTATTTATTTAGGTTTAATTTATGACTTACCCTGTTACCAGAGTAATACATACTGTTCCATATTTTGATATATGCTTAATTTATGACTTACCCTGTCACCAGAAGAATACATATTGTTCTATATAATTTATTTAGGTTTAATTTATGACTTACCCTGTCACCTGAGGAATACATACTGTTCCATAATTTTTTCTATTATTTAGGTTTAATTTATAACATACCCTGTTACCAGAGGAGTAGATACTGTTCCAATAGCTTTCCAAATGTGCTGAAGGAACCTTGTATTACAGGCTAAAGTACACAGCAGGCTGCAAAGTAAAGAAGGTATAAAATAAATGGTACCAATGAGGCCGAGGATGGAATTTGAAAAGTGGAGTAAAAATTCATCACCAAAAAAAACAACAACAATATTGCTAATAAGGTGGTGGTTAGGGGGGACGGTGGTAGGTGGAGGGGGGGTGGGAGACCTTGGATTCATGGAGGTGCTTATCAGGATATTTAGTTCACCTTGAATCACTGGCAGTAGAGGAGAATTTGTTGTATTAATATCGCACAAAAATTAATTTTCAAACATTGGTGTTTGAAGGTTTTGAAGATGCTTATCATGATATTTAGTTCACCTTGAATCACTGGCAGTGGAGGAGAATTTGTCGTATTAATAAAGCAACAAAAAATTAATTTTCAAAACATTGATTTTTTTGAAGGTTTCTATCTTCTCGTTTACCTGTTCCTGGGGACGTGTAGTTTATGATCGGTCATCAAGATATGACAGATTCGACACAGTGCGGTCAGTGTGGCGACGTCGCTAGTATCCGCGGCGACTTTAAAGGATTGCACGTAATCGGATGTATTGAACTGCTGCAGACAGTGCTCCCGAATCTCTCCGACTGAGCGAGCGTTACCGAGCTGTCGGACAATAATAATAATATTTGCTTTTTATATAGTGCTTTATACCAACGATAGGTCTCAAAGCCCTTTACAGACGGTATATTACCCCTGGTCAATGATTACCTGTCCCAGAGACAATCCCTCCAGGCGGCTGCAGTTATATACTGCGCCCAATGACAAGTTACCTCACAGGGACCCATTTAACCCCTGGGTGGAGAGAGGCAAGTGAGATAAAGCATCTTGCCCAAGGACACAACGTAATGAACTAGGCAAGAATCGAACCGGCAATCCTTAGATCACGAGTCCGACGCCTTACCCAATTGGCCACCACACTCCTATCAACCGAAGAGGGAAATGAAAAAGGTTTAAAAATATATAGCTCTGAGAGAGATCACAGTTTTGATCATAAGTTGCACATTGGGAGGACAAAAGATGTTGAGAGAAACAACCTGAAATTTTCCTTGGCAAACAAGAAAAGAGGTGTAAGACTTTGCAGACTTTAATGGGGAGATGGGTGGGGAAGTGGGTGGGAGTGGGCGGTGTGGGGTGGGGGTTGGGAGGTGGGGTGGGGGTTGGGAGGTGGGGTGGGGGTTGGAAAGGGGGGTGTGATCTGACCAAGTACTCGCTTTTACCTCTTCAATCTCCATAAATAGTTCGTCTTCCACATCGGAATCTTCCAAGTCGTCAATTCTCTGCTGGGTTTCTGCACTCGGAAGACACGGCAACAGAACCTGCAGTATGTGTAAGTATTTCACTATATAGGAAGTAGGAAGTGACCCTGAGGAAAAAAAAAAAAAAACATGCATAAAAAAAAGGAAACTTACAATCAATATGCAATGCATGGAAAAAATGAACATGCAAGCAGTTTTATGTTGAGCTCATCCATAAATTGATGACACTTTTCTGATATTTATTCACCATACAGATATCCATTGGCCAAGCTGAACACAGTGCAAACTTTTTGAGGATCTTTCCTGGTTGTCACTGAGACCAGCTGGTCTTACTCTTTGGTTTTCCAAACAGTAAATGTGGTAGTCCCGAAAAGCAAAATAACAAAGAATGACCAATATGTATTTTTTGGAGAGATGTGTAGGTTTGGTGAATGGAACACCAGGATTTGGGCCAGCAAACCTCACCTTCGGGTGGATCTTACCGCCTACCGCCTAGGCCTTCTGCCATGGGTGAAATTAAGCTTTTGAGGTCCAGGGAACGAAATACATGTATGTATGTAGAATAAACCTTGAACATTGGGGTGGATATTCCACAAGAATGGCCAACTGAAAAGCCTATCACTTATGAGAGCCTATTCATGAGGACGACTTAAAAAAATTATGACAATAATAATCGATATTTGGCGAGGGTAACTAGAGTTCTATTCGCCAAGAAAACATTTATTCATTTGTCACTAATAATGCTACATTATAGTCTCTGTAATTGTACTAGGTAGTCTTATCATTTCAGCTCTTCAAGACTCTCTAGTCACTAAGTCTTGCACTTTAAACATCCAAAAGTCAGAATATCGTGGTTACAACTTGTTAAATTTATTTCATAATTTGTTGCTATAAACTTTGTGCTATGATAGCCTATATCTATAAGTAGGCCCTACATCCTGGGATTTTATACATGATACAGATACTACTACGCTCGCTCCAGTTTTTGGAGTAGCGCGAGCCGAGCAAAGTCCTCTGTGCTTGTCGTTAGGACATGTGTAAGAGATGACATAGTAGTAGTAACGGTCAATGTAGGGTTGAACCTCAAACTAATTGTGAAAGAATTGTTTTAAAAACATTAGCAGGTAGATTTATTGATCCTTTCTAACATACCAAAAGTAGTATTTTTAAGCAACAGTGACCACCTGTCATTAAAATTAATATACAATATTTGGGAGTCATAACTTGGCGATAGTGTCCACAGGCACTTACAGTTTTTGCAACACCCTGACAAAAGTAGGGTGAGTGTGTGTCCTTGACTGTGGGTCAATGACACTTATTACTGGGCAATTTAAGTCTTCTTAATTAGTATTATAGAAAGGAAGTTTTGCGAGATACACGAGTTTGGTGCCACAACATTCTTTGAGTATTCCGATGAGATTCGCAGCAGATTAACTGTAAATACCTAGTTTGTAGAGAAAGTTTTTAAAGGGGAATACATATGCTCCAGATAAAATCCATGTGTGTCCTAGTAAACTCAAATCCTAACATACCCCTGCTGTCAATTATACAAAAACAACCACACAAAAACTAAAGTTAACAAACAAGCAGACACAAGTGCTACAATATGTGAGCAAATGTAAGCAGTATTTAGCATCAAAGGCAGACAATTTATCTACCTTTCAGTTAATTTCTGCAACGATAAATTCACTAGTATCCATTTACAAATTTGTTTTTCCCACCTCTATCTATAAAGTACATTGTACCTTGTTCTATAATGTATCTCGCAAAGCAAGACAACACCGGATTCCGACTTTTGTGAAATTAAAACATCCATTCTTACTCAAGTTGGGCCCGGTGAGTGACATAACCGCGTACAAGAGCCAAGCGGAGGGTTGCAAGTCCGGGTGGAGACGTATCCGCTGATGATCGTTGGAGTCGAGTAAGAGAGCGTCTAACAAGTCTGTGAGAGGCAGCAGCGACTTCCCGGCCACAGCGGGGAGGAGGAAATTACTGACCTGATCAGAGAACTGCTCGGAAAAGAAGTCCTTGCACACGTACCGGAGCATGATAGATCTGGAGGTTTGGAAACCGACAAAAATAGCTTTTCGATAATCCAGAGTTTCTGGATGTGAAGGATAGGAGGACATCTGCCGATTGATAACGAATCCAATTAGTCGTTATCCCAAATAATATGCAGCAGACGTAAATTGAGGTAGATAGAGGCGTTACCTACATTGATACATCTTCACTCATGTCATGACTAGAGCCATGTTTTGTGGAAAACTCCGCAATTTGTTTGTTTTTAATTTTCTTCCCTATTTGGAGTAGGCTAGTATGAGTGTGATGTGTTTATGCCTGGTTTACATCCCAAGTAGAATAATGGCATTCTCAGGACACAGGTAAGATCTCAGAACCTACAAACTATAGATCAATTGATTTTCCTCTTATGACTGCCCAAAAAAATTGTTCACCTCAATCAATCTTTTTTTTTTTTTTGTTCAAGCAATTATTGTTTCTGATTCAATGAGATGAGGACATCAACACTAAACATACCACTTTTTTTTTATATCCAGAATAGTAGTAATGACGACAAAAGGCATAACTTAGGGTGGAGGATAATGGTGGAGGGGTTGGTTGACAAAAGAGGGAGCTCAAAGACTCATTAGAGGGAGTATGAAGCCCTGTCGATAAAAACAAGCTCTAAGTTGCCATGAGTCACCGTAAAGTCTTTGGCAGAATATTGAACACATTCCTGCTTCCTGAAGCTACTGAAGAAAAAAAACAAGCAAAATAAATTGCAAAGAGGAAATCACGAAATCACGCTAAATCAAATGCCCACAGTTTTACCTGTCTTTCTCTTGGTTCTCATTTTGAAGAGTGTGTTTGATTGGTCGAAATATAAGGTTTTCCACAGATTCAGCCAATGGAGGAAGGTGATCTATATCCATTCCAGATGGAAGTCGAGCATTGATAAGTGTTTTCATATGAACAAAATAACCTAGGAAACAAAAAGAAAAGGATAAAGGTGAAAAAAAATAAGAAAGTATACCAAGGAAATTGTTTGAAAGTATTGTTAAGGATCACGTAGAGGTTAACAGTAACAGAAGAAAAATGTAAACAAATTTTGTCTTCCATTTGCAGTTTTTTGTTTTATGATAGCCATGTAAAAATATATGAGTGTTCTCAGATTACTGAAATACTTTGTAAAATGAACATTACTTTCAGGGCAAATTTTTAACTGTCATGCAGTTGTCCATGACAACCTGATTTCTGTTTTAACAACCAAAATCGTAGGTCACCTGACATTTCGAGTTTTTCGGACAACCAGATTTTCTTTTTGGATACCCAAACTGCGAGAGGCCTGGTTGTAAGAGGTACAAGCAGAAAAAATTTGCCATGACAAAATTTGAAAAATCAAATAATACAAAACTGTTAGCAAAGTAAGCAAATTGCTTATCCACTAAAGAGCCTAGCACCAGCCACAGCACCCAACTCACACACAAAACTAAGGGTCACATAACTTGCACAACCTCTAATGTCATCTATCTGATCTCTTGTAGAGTTTGCAGCATCCAGTATGTTGGTGAAACCAAAATCACCCTCAAGAAGCATTTCTATGGTCACAGATCCACAGTCAACACCATGAAGATTGAGACCCCCCCCCCGTTGGAGAACACTTTAACCTTCCCAACCATACCATCAATGACATGTTTCTATACGGGATTGAATCCTCAGGTAGCCGTCTTGACCTAGTACGAATCAGCAGAGAGAGACTGTGGAAGCAACACCTTCCCACCATTCAACCTCATGGGCTCAACATTCAGGAAGGACATTACTAACCTTTCTTCTGCTTCCCTCCCCCTCCTCCCTCCCCCGCCCCCCTGTGACTGTTATTTGTCATTCAGCCTCTGAAGAAGATCCAGCTAGGCCCACTTACTTTAAAACATGACAAAATTTGCTAACCTTATCTGCATATTAATGTCAACTCTACTGTATAGTTGCATATTAAGAATAGTAACGAAGGAAATATGGAAGTGAATGGCTAAGTTCAAGCTGGAAGCCTTAGTGTGGGCAAAAGTAAGGTCAGAAATATTTTCTCACTTGACTCACAGCCATACTAAAGTAATGGGCAAATATGGATACAAAACATTCTCCAACTACTGATCCAGCTTTTCCAAACATTAT
This sequence comes from Apostichopus californicus, assembly GCA_020650975.1. Classification (NCBI taxonomy): domain Eukaryota; kingdom Metazoa; phylum Echinodermata; class Holothuroidea; order Aspidochirotida; family Stichopodidae; genus Apostichopus; species Apostichopus californicus. The sequence continues at coordinate 6,335 of JAIPMN010031487.1, forward strand.
AATCCCTTTGAAAAGGACAGACCAGGTGCCCACAGATGAAATTTACTATCTTTTTCTGCAAAATTTTTACTTCTACTTGCATGAATACCTCCTCTACATTCCCTCATTGTGTATTGCTAACTTGTGATACTATTACATCACACTTGTCTGCTTCAAAATCATTTATGATGCAAAAAAAAAAAAAAATTGTGACAATTTTGATTTTGGATATCCAAAATTATGTAGGGAATCTTTACAAAATACCCCTGAATGCTTAGAAAATGTTTCTCTTCCATCAATAAAAAAAAAAAAAAATCAACTTTCTCTTGGACTATCCCACTGAGGGATTTTTAGCAGCTGGAATGAACTGAAACCCCCCCCCCCCCCACCCTCCAAAAACACTAAAAAACAAATGCAAAATCCATGTTAAGAAAGAATCAACATTATGTTATTATGTTGTGCTGGCTGGCTGGCGGAAAACATCTGGTACCATGCTGGGTGGGGATAGTTCTTGATTTTCAGAACATGATAGATTTCTACAAAATGTTGGACATTTCCCCTTGACCATAATAACTTCAATATGACACTCACCTTTAGAAACTAGAAAGAACTGCAATCGAGAGATAATGCTGACAGTCTCAACATCTGATAGGCAAGCTTCATACGTTCTCGTATCCGTAAATAATTCGATGAATCTTAAAGCTGTCGATATATTTGTTGTTGCATTTTCACTGAGAAGCAGTAACCTGGAAAATGGAGGGAAAAGTTTGACGGGCGATGTAACATTTAATGACATAATGTGATGAAGATTAAAATGATATCATGTTTTAGACTGTTTTGGGGTATTCATCACAACACACAAATAGCTATGATACTGTGTAAGCCAGCCTATAAAAGGCATATTTTTTAATATTATTATTTTTTTTAAATTTTATATTATTATTATTATTATTATTATTATTTTTTTTTTTTTTAAATATTGATTGTAGACAACTCAGGGAATAATTTAGTGTGTTCAAATTTGTGTGTGGCAGTTTTGAAGGCTCTGAGATATGCTATTTAATATGCTATGGCCTCTGTGTACAGTACATCTTTGAACTTGTGTAACAATTTGCCCGTTTCACTATGTGATTCCCAGATAAATTATTCCCTTGCAGCTCACTCCAAACTACAAGTGCAAAGTAACATTACACCAAGCAAAAAAAGAAAGAAGCTCATATACTTTACGGGCAGAGAGAGAAAACTAGCATTTTGAAAATTACCCAAACCCACATCTCCCCCTTCCCTCTCCCACATAAAATCAGCAAACAGATGGCTGTGATGCCATGGATTCAATTCCCTTTGAAGCCGCAAACCTTAGCTGGACCAAATAACCCACAAGAACAACGGTACCGATACATTTACGTGCTGATATAAGCCTTCGATATGCTCTGCAGAAGAAAAGAAGCTTTTTGCCATCCCTAACGTACGTTTTGGTTCCACTCTTTACGTCAAAATTTGCTGATTTAGGAACAAATGAATTGAAGTATAAAGATGCATGGTTCTATCACTCCAATGAATTATTCACTAGTTTCTATTACTGATACTAAGTTTGTTACACTTTGTCTAATGAGTAACTTGTTCTACATCACAACACTGTTTTAGGTACAGGTACAATAAACATGCCTTTATTCATAAATTACATTAAAATGTTATAACACTGTAATAGTTAGCAAGGATTAATTTTTTTTTTAGAGAATGGGTCGAGTGAAAAAGGTATTTATGATATGCTGAAGGGTCTAAATATTTAGTCAATCTAGTTAAATGCTGACACGTTGATTCTACTGTTAAATCTTTCTGAGGGTTGGGATCCTTATAAAAAGAGCAAAACAAATAATGAAAGCTATTTCCTCTGACTGGACAGAAAATGTGAACCTATTCTGGAGAGACCAAAAAAAAATTGATTTTAAATCATTCATAAACTTCTAAGCTACCAATCTTTATTGAGTCACTATTTATGAATGTCTGTAGTCCTGCAGGGAGGTAAAAACTTTGAATAAAATGTCAACTTCTTGGCACTCTTCCAACAACTCCTATTTTGAACATTCACAGTTAAAATCATCTGAGACAAAATGTCTTTCAAAACTGATTATAAAGTCATTGTGTCCAAACAAAAAAGCTGGATGCCCCGTAACTCAAAGCTGAATAAATGTCAAACCATGGAAATTATCTTTGAAACTAGCTTAGTTTGGATCAGTATATCAGGTGAGGGTTCATATGCAGACACCTGAGTGTCTCTTCTCACTTACCTACTGTTATGGTAGAGTAACCTCCTCATCTGGTGGAGCCAACTGTTGCCACTAGCAACCAAGGTCTTTAACCATTGTGATCTGTGCTGAATGGCAATCTGTGAGAAACATAGCTGAAGAATACAAACAAACAGAAAAAAAAAATGCAGATAATTCAGTTAAATTTGAAAAGAAAATTTCGGCTAAAATGTTGGCAAGAGAACTTTATTTTGTTTTGCTTCCTTGAATTTTGGTTTGTTTTTGGCTAGTACATGTACAGAAGCGAAAATACTTCTTTTCACAATACTGAAAGTAATTTATGAGTGATTTATGAAATCAACTACACAGTCAACTGTATGCTTTTGAGACATAAGGATCTAAACAACAGAATTCAAACTTCGGCCTAACTTTAGAATCCGTACCATATGAATGGGAAAGCTTACTAGGGGCTAGGAATTAGGGTTAGGAAGTAGGGTTAGGGGTTAGGAAGTAGGGTTAGGAATTAGGATAAGGAAGTAGGGAATAGGGTTTAGGAATGTTACGGATTCTAAATTAGTACCCAAACTTCAAAACAGGAACTCCCTGACCATCTACATCTCAATTATTACTTTACATAATACAGCACTACAAGAAGAGACCATTTAGTTTGACCAATGAGAGACAGTTCTAGATTAGGACCAGATGAGAACACTCTGTGGCATACTTGATTTAAATTGGTAATTTAATATTGTAATTTCCAAATTTTATAAACCATATGCAGCAAACCTCCTCACCATTCCCCACCCCCCCCCCCACCCAACCCCTCTCTGCTGATACACTCACCATCCTAGAAAATCCTAAAGTACACAAAATAAGCAAAAGGGTCAAACAAGGGGTTTCATAGTAAGGGTGGAGATACATTAATAATGCATCGGTAATTCAGGGCAAAATTTACCAATCTGTCTTGGTCAACCCTTGGTGTGTAGAAGAGAAGAAGCTGGTTTAGCAGTACCCTCATCGTCGGCGGATCTGGGAGGACTTTTGATCGAGCGAGTGATTGCAACTCTCTGTCGCATGATCCCCTAAGAACTTGCTTCACACGATATCTTGTGAGGCATCCGCGTACAAACTGCTGTATCTGCAAGGCACTCCGCTGACGTTTTCTCTCAAACTATGACAAATCAGTAGTTGAGTTAGTTGTAAATGTCTGTATCTCTTCTGCCGTTGTTTGCAGAGTTTTAGGTTAATTAGAAACAATCTGGTAACTATGAAATTTGATTGTTCATGTGCTCTGCATTGAATGTACTGTACAGGACACATAAAAACAGTGATTAGACAACATATGGATATAGATATAGATAGTTATTACCAGAGAATTTTCATAATTGATCATTTGAGAAAAAAGTCAAAGTACCATTATTACATATTTCATGCATCTCAGGTCCAAATGTTAGCTTGAAATCCAGTCAGATCCAATTTTATAGGCAAATTATTGCATAGCATGGAAAAGCAGACAATTCCAATGATTTTACTCCTTCATTGAGTACTGTCACTGTCAGTTATCATTATGAAATAGGTGCCAAACAGTACAAATCTCACCCAATTGTGAACAATACTGTATTGTACATGTATAGGGAATTAGTAAAACAAAATCTTCATCTTTCTGACTTACTTCTCTTTTCTTTCTCTCCAATAAATTTCTCTGTAATAGGCTTGCATGATCTTCCTGAAAACAGAAACAAATAGAGAACAAATGTGTGACAACACAAGATTCAGAAATGGGCACCTGAAAACATCACCTACCAAACTGACAATGTTCTTTTCAATAGAAATATAATTTTAAAACAGAAATGTCTGCAAGTTTCAACATTGCGGATTCTAATATCTAGACTGTAATGACTGACAAATAATGTAACTATAACAATGTTCCAAGCTGTGTTGAGCTTGATTTCTTATGCCAATACCTGAATATATCTAGCCTATCTGGTACTGGGCTAGGCCTAGGCTAAGTTAGATTGGATTTCCAGCCAACCAAAGGATTGTTTCTGGGACTGAATTGCATTATGTGACAGTATTTTTTTGAGATGCATATTTTCAATTTACAAAAATCAGAGGCCTACTGCTGTTTAACAAGTAGCATGTTGTTAGGGCCTAGACTAGGCTGAAGCCAAAGCTAGGCTTGACGTTAGTCCCTAGCGGCGTAGAATAGGCATAGCCTAGGCCTAGGCTAAAATTGTTCATTCCACCTTAGTTAGAATTTACAGTTAAGCCTGCTAGAGCAACTCATGTTTAGCTCCTTTTTGGAACTTAGAGTACAACGTGGTCATCTGTTATTGTTAGGGTTCGTTATAGTCACTGATTTCGTCTCAATGGCTAAGCTACCGCAGCTTAGGCCCTACTGGTACTGCGTTAGGCCACTCACCCGTTTGCTAGCACCACGTAATGAAACTTGTGGTTTTCTTCTAAATTCACCCTCAAAGCTGTACATTTTAAGACGTAACAGTAAAAACTTAAGTTCCGACAGCCGTCTTCGTTTCCACACAAATTCTGTCTAGTCTATATGTGATTCTTCACAATATTTTCAAACGGGACATGCCGTTCTAACGAACAATCCAGAATCAGTGACAGTGCAAAGTGTAACGCTAGGTCTAACGTTATTATTTTTCGTTGAATCACCTCAATTAGAGTGCATTGTTCATAACACAGTAAAGGCAGGATTCCATAAGTACGGATACGGATACGGAATGCGGTTGCGGCATACGGTTGCGGTGTGCGGATGCGTACGTTTGCGATTCCAACAATGCGGATAAAAATCTGATACTGATGCGGTCGTTACTAAGGGACCGTGCTTAAGGGATCTGAATATATATTAGCAAAATGGCACCAAACACGTCTAGAATGCGTTTACAACGACTGTATGCACAGGAAGAACACCTGATATTGATGATTTCGATGTATCTGACGACGAAGGTTGGTGTTTGAAACAGTTTTGATCATCATTGGAAGCATTTCTGGGTTTCATCTGTTCCATAAGAAAGTTTTATAATAGCCTAGGCTTATGTTAAATACGTTGAAACTGCCGGTAGTTTACATCGTCTGTCTGTGGTTGTTATCTAGAAAATCTTTCTAATGTAAAATCACAGAACATACGATCTCCATTAGATACCTAAATCCTGCAGAGGTGTGATATGCCCGGCGCAGTTCATGCACTAGTTGTATTTACCAAAAGTCCAGAATCCTAGCTATGACCTATGTATAGGGAGGTCCCTTGACTTCATAGAGATTTGTTGGCTCGTGTCCGATTTCGTTGCTAAAAGCTATTTTAATCGTGACTCTTAAATGTCTTTCTTTATTTCTCTGTTCACACTTATTAAAAGGTTTGTTAAATTTATTAAACCAACTCAACCCCGGCTAGCTGCCCCTCGTCCAA
>JAIPMN010031493.1:0-12007 GCA_020650975.1 Apostichopus californicus
TCATGTGAAGGTATACATGTGAGAGAGCACTCCTACTAAGTTGTATGGAACACTCTGTGCTCTCAATGTGAAGTATTGATAACAACTTTATATAACAAATTACAAATTTAGCCTCTTTCTTGTAAATTATTGTTTTATTTCATAATTCCAATTTATTGGTGTACATGGAATCTCTTTGCCCAGGAGACCTATTTTGCTATTTCGGGCGATGGTGGTGGTGTTGTAGATCCCCCCACCCCTCCCACAATCCCCCACCCATCCCACAATCCCCCACCCCTCCCATAATCCCCTTCCCGATCCCTTCCCAACTCAACCCTCCATATCCAATACCTGTATTCTTCTTGACCTGCTGTATCTAGAATATCTAGCAGACACGTCTCTCCGTCGATAACTACTTGCTTTCTGTAAGAATCCTCTGCAAAGAAATGACAAAAGGGAAAGAGAAGATGATTAAAATGAAGGGCGTGAAACCACTAGGCAAAACAGGAAGGAAACCTCGGGAATACCCTAAAACTCTCCCAAAAACGCCCAAAATAAAAGGCTACTACTCATCCGACGATCTTCGTGTACAGTATCGATAGATGCTTATCGATGGAAACTACTTTGAGGATTCTTGTAATGGAGTCCAAAAAGATTTCCAAAGTTGTAAAATAGGGAATCACAGAAAACTTCTTAAATTTCTGAGCCTCTGACAATTTTTTTCTACACTGTAGTGTCATGTCCTGCTTCAGAGCACTCGTATTGTCAGTACGAGCAGTATATGATATATCATGTTTCTATCAGATCAAGGTTAGGAACTGTTTGTACTGACAATACCAGTGCTTTGAGAGCATGATATTGGTGGACAGCTCAGAGAGGTATTGGCATTACGAAATTGTCCCAACTGGCTGGTTTTAGTACTTTACCAATGAATATTCATGAGCCTAATTACCATTTTGTAATCGTAACACTAGGCCCTTTCCTGCACATACCACAGTTGGAAACATGGGAACAGCCTACTGTACAACCCTGTTTTTGCCATTTTGACAAACCCACAATGATGCTTAAATGTTACCAACTGTTGTAGGCTTGGTAGATTAAGTGCATATAATTAGCATGGAGACAGGTAAGCATCGCCGTTCGTAAATATTCGATACTTCAGAGTTCCACACTGTCAGGGATTCACTCCCTTGCCTGTGAATTATCTCCCGCTCACAAGGTTTCACTTGAAATTCGAAAGACCGACAAGCTCATGCAGTTACCACGGTACCAGGGCGGTTCTAATGAGTCACCCAGTGTGTAAACAACAAACCCACACATCTGTGAACCATCAAACCACCAATTAATATCTATAAACCCAAACATAATTTGCTTCCAAAATTTCACCCATTTATTTTCAGTATACTGTACCCCCCTCCTGCCTGGTTTTGTATATTTGAAGAGGCCAAGTCAGTCAGCCAGTCAGTCAGTCAGTCAGCCAGTCAGTCAGTCAGTCAGTCAGTCAGCCAGTCAGTGAGTCAGTCAGTGAGTCAGTCAATCAGTCAGTCAGTCAGTCAATAAGTCGTGTTCGTGTTGCGCCGTGAATAATTTCAGCAACATTGTGACCATTTTGTTTTTGACCTTGTTTTGTAATTAGTTAGCCATTTTGATATCCACCTTTCATTAAAACCCCTATTCCACTGACTGTACTGCAGGATCGAGATAACGAGCACAAGGTTCACCGACTGTGCCCATTTCTACTGTACATACATGGCTGCACACAGTTTGACTTTACAGCCTAGAATGTAATGTGAGTCTACGCTACTGGATATTATATTTGCTTTAGGGGTGACAAGAATTTTGATTATCGAGATAACACAATTTTTATCAAACAATCCACGGGAAGATCAAATATATATTGAGTATACACAACAATATGAAAAAGGTAATAACTTCGGTGAATCCACAACCGGGGAAGAACCCTATAGTGTACTGTATTGAAAGCAGGCACAAAGCATATTGACATTCCAACAAAATAACCAGAACTGTATACATACAAACAAGCCGGGGATACATTCCAGTTAAATGTGGAAAAGATTTTCTTTGAAAGAAAACAGGCTTTTCAAACATTGCAGTTTTACTTGAAATGATGTGAGTCCTGTAAAGCACTTAATTGTAATCATATTTTAATTGTGATAGGAAACCACAGACTTCTATGGGTATGCTCTGCGTCCTACAAAATGCAAGTTCTGTGAGTTTGCAAGGGGTAATGTCGCAACTACTGTACGATTGTAGAGGGCTGAAAAAGTGGTTTGGTTCCTTAAACTTCCTTGTATCAAATTCCACTGCTCAGCTACCTACATAAATATGCACACCTTGGACACAGCACATAATTTAAACAGTTACATACCGTAAAAGCCTGTAATAGAGATTTATGTCGCCTACAATCATTCGGACCACTACACATTGCTAAATGGTCCAATTTAGTTGTCCGTCCGTCCATCCATCTGTCTTAAATGCGTCCAATGTTTTCATCTTAGTTTAACCTCTATCCATAGAAGAGATTGATAGTTCCGAGTAAAGCTACCCACACACACTGTACGCCTCTTTTTTTTATCCCAAGATTTGGAAAAAACTAGAATCCTTGGTTGCAGTTCCATAATAATAATAACGATCAGGAAAATCCAGACGAAGAAACGCACGATGCTGGCACTTTGGATGGTAGAATGAGAAGGGCATTGACCGGAGGAGCCAGTCATAGCGGGTGCACGATGTTAGAAGGGTAACTGGGTCATTCTAGGCACGGTAGAACGAGGGTGCTAAGGTTGTGGGGTGACAGGTAAGCTAGGAGCAAAGTAAATTGCTAGTTCCGATAATCATAATAATAGTAGTCAAGCCTCAATATGTGACAAATAATTATTGGTATAAACCATGTGGGTTAAATTTGTGCACTTGGTCTGTATGTTCCAGAAATCTGCGAGGTACCATTTTCTGGAAGCACATACCACATGTGTGCAGAATCGTAGCAGAATGGATGATAATTTTGATCATCTTCTGAGTATAAGATACTTACCTATTGTAGGATCGTATTCATCCACAAAGCTGAAGAGAGAGAGAGAGAGAAAGAGACGAGATGAGAATGAGCGTTAATTATAAAACCAAGGAGATGTCGAAGATAGGATACTACTTTAGGAGAAACAAAATAGATTGGAGACTTTTGACCAATACTAACCAAACAAACATCATCCAAGATTATAATAAGTATTGGCCCCAAATTTAAGAATTTATGCTAACAAATTGCTGAAATTTATCAAAAGGGTCTTTCAGGGTGGTTCTGTACCTCCAAATAATTTCCAGAAGTTATGGATCAATTTTTTTAATTAATTAATTTGTCAATTAACACTGTAGGTCTTCAACATCTGGAAATTTTATGTTTTATAATAAAAAAATGTTTAAATGTTTCAGTGACGAAAGGCTACGTTAAGCATGGAACGTAACTAAAATGCTTACAAAACGAAGTTGGACCATCAGTGACCATTGACATATCCTCGTCTTTCTAGCATATTTAGGGCCATTACTGCCAACCTTTGACCCTCCCCAAGATGACCATACATGTCTATAGGGCATACAGTAAGCATACATGTGGTGTTTAAAGGCCCATGATGGGGGTGTAGTAGGAGGTAATTCGCACAGTGTTAAATGGTTACCGTTCACTGTAGACATGGCAGGGCAAGAGTGCAGAAGCTGTGAGAGACAGATTTCTCAACTTCTCTATTTTCTTTTGGTAACTTTGGTCAACTTCTTTAACCCTTCTGATAACCCCCATCAATGTACTGTACAGCAAGCGCTGTACAAAGGATTAACACCTTTAATTGTGTGAAACTTAAAACACTAAGAAAAGTCTTGTTGCCATTAAGTTAAAGTTTCATTTAAGACAATTTTGTAAGTTGCTCTTCAGCATAGTGTTATGATGAGATTTCACAAAAGTATAAAATATAGCAATTTAAGGAAAGAGTTGAATTTATAAACCACTAGCTGGTAAACTTTCACAAGTTTGGTGGAAAAAAAAAATAATAATTTGATTCTTATTTTGAATTTTAAGTACTATTTACTGTACGCTTTAAGGTTGGTATTAAAAATGGCTGTCTATACAACTTAAGGAAGTTAATTAATATGCATATAAAGCACTTTAATTCTATAATGTTCTTTGTTTGTACAGTTAATTATTATGCATATATACAGCACTTTAATTCTGTACTGTTCTTTGTTATACAGTTATGTAAGATTGTACAATACAGTACTATGGTTTTAACACAGGGCCTCTAGAGTGCCAAACAGTTTAGTGTTTAAAGTGGTCACTGTCCGGTAACAGCAGGAATTTCTCTCTATTGTACATTTCGGGGTGAATTAGCTTTCGGTTCCCATTTTACGCTTCACCGTGCATTGTTGTGGAAGCTTGGAGGTACGGTACGATACAGCGATTCAATAGATTCTTCATCAATTGTAACTACTGAACTGTACACAATTTAAACAATATCGTTAAACACATAGCTTTACTCTGCATACCAGAGAGTACAGTATTTGTAAGCAAGACTGGCATATATATATGACAGGTTGGTGTATACGGCTGATGATCACGGTGTCACGGTGAGTTCAAGCTTGACGTTTTAAGGCGAAGAATGTATGGAAACAATATACAGTAGTTAGTACTCCTACTCAGCCAACAAAAGAGGATTCAAACAAGGTCCCCGTAACCAGTGTATACTGATCATCTGCATTCCTTGTGAGCACGTTCTGGTTTCGGGGTAACACCGTTCGAGCGCTTGGGCGTGGACGGCCGTACCTGTTTTTCTCAAAAGCAGAGGAATGGGTCTTCCTTTGGTTATCGTTAGGAATTTTTGAAACTAATATTGCACAGTACAATTAATTGACATTGACACAGCCTGTCATGTTCAGTAACTTACATACTGTGGAATGAGGGGGGAGGGGGAGGGAAAGAAGCACACTGTAGTAGTATGCATGGGGGTGGGGGCATAAACCCCATCCCAGCTTTGCTAGAAGCCTGGTAGGAGCAGTATAATAGTGATTATCACTGTATGCTGCCTGTCATGAGATCTACAGATAATGTGCCCAAACACAACTGTAACAAGTGACCCCCAATTACATAGAAAACCAACACTGTTAAGTTAAATGTTACTCTGGTCGATAACCTGCATGTGGACATTACAGATCATATAATGTACTGCACTACAGTAGTCCTACAGTGCAGATCATATAATGTACTGCACTACAGTAATCCTAAAGTGCAGATCATATAATGTACTGCACTACACTACAGTAATGTTACTGTATAGAGTATAGTAATACTACTGTACAGTGCAAATCATACACTGTACTGCACTACAGTATTACTATGTACAGTGCAGATCATATAGTGTTCTGTACTACAGTAATGTTACTGTACAGCACTACAGTAATTATTCTGTACACTGCAAATCATACATTTTCTGTACTACAGTATTTACTACAGTGCAGATCATATTGTTACTGTTCATATTGTACAGTACAAACACATGTATGCGTTGCTGTACATACAATACCCTAGAGTTGTAGTTCAAGTATTTGGACAATGTATTTTATACTAAGGTTTACTAATGTATGAAGTACTGTTCGTATAGTACATTAATATCATACTGTACATTGCACTGTAAATGTAGAAGTATTTGGACATTATATTAATCTGTACTAGCTGACTATACATCATTACCTATAACAGCTGCCTAGATCATTACTCTACGACATATAGTTTACTGTAGGTGTACCTAAATGTACTATGTAAATAATGGGTGCAAACTTTTGCTCCAAAATGTGTTAACAAGTTGTAGACCTGATGAAAGATTTATAGAATTGGAGGTTGCTGTTGTTGTATGTGTCAACAACAGCAACATAGGTCAAACATAAAGTGCTTTAGGGTCATTCAGGGTCAAGTGAGGTCTTGCTAGTTCTCCTACTACTGTACCTTATTGTACATGCCTACTGTCCATACTGTACAGTACAGTGTCTAGATCCCACAACCCAAGACAAACTGTGTACAGTACATACACATATCTGTGACTACAGTAATTGTAGATTTGGCACAAACTTTTAGAAAAGTGATCTCATGTCTGTAAAGTTGCTTCACCAATCTTATTCATATTGCATGTGACAGGCTCTTCCTGACAAACACTGCTGTCTAGTATAGGTATGCATATGTATCGGTTATATGTTTAATTTATTGAATGAGACAGGGTGGTGTAATTCATTATGTTGTACAACACTATGAACATGTTGACTTTGTGTGTAGGGAAGTTAAGAAAGTTCTACAGAACTTTGGAAAGTTTTTAAAGGCACAATGTGTGTTATGTGCAAAGAACGTATGTTCAAAATGTGCAACTGGTTCGAAGATTACATTGAAATTGAATCCTTGGACTAATATTTTGATCCACTGTTAATTTTGAAATTATGGGGAAAAAAGATCATTGAATTGATAAGTACACGTTCATTCCTGTACAACTGCCCTTGGAAGACATTGCATCATATGTAACTGCACTGTGTGTCTAACTGTCACTAGCATCAAGGCAAAAACAACAGTTACAACAGACAGTATACTATCAACTTCAGTGCCTGATATTATTGTAATATTGTATTATCCAGTAACAGTATAAGTATAATAGCAAGAGTATGAGTACAACAGTAAGAGTCTGAGTATTTATAGCGTATGAGTAAAACAGTGTGAATATGAGTACAACAGTGAGAGTATGAGTACAACAGTAAGAGTATGAGTACAACAGTAAGAGTCTGAGTATTTATAGCGTATGAGTAAAACAGTGTGAATATGAGTATGTACAGCAAGGGTATGAGTACAACAGCAAGAGTATGAGTACAACAGTAAGAGTCTGAGTATTTATAGCGTATGAGTAAAACAGTGCGAATATGAGTATGTACAGCAAGGGTATGAGTACAACAGCAAGAGTATGAGTACAACAGTAAGAGTCTGAGTATTTATAGCGTATGAGTAAAACAGTGTGAATATGAGTACAACAGTGAGAGTATGAGTACAACAGTAAGAGTATGAGTACAACAGTAAGAGTCTGAGTATTTATAGCGTATGAGTAAAACAGTGCGAATATGAGTATGTACAGTAAGAGTATGAGTACAACAGTAGGAGTCTGAGTATTTATAGCGTATGAGTAAAACAGTGCGAATATGAGTATGTACAGTAAGAGTATGAGTACAACAGTAAGAGTCTGAGTATTTATAGCGTATGAGTAAAACAGTGTGAATATGAGTATGTACAGTAAGAGTATGAGTACAACTTGGAACTTCCCTTGGGTAATGAGTATCTGCAGTGAGTACAGTACAATTCTCTAAGCATGAGTACTTAATTTGGTACTAGTGTCTATAGTACAGTATGTATACATACTAACTGTACATGTTCCAAATTGCTCGAGTGCAAGCATATGAGTACAAATCTATGAGGCCAAAGATGAAGACCAGGCAGAGTAAAGACTGCAGATCTAGCAAATATATGAGTACAGTAGGAGTTCAGTACAGTATGAACTCAATTGCAACAAGTTTACTGAACAGTTTTAATAATTAATGTTCAGTACATAGACAGATAGACTATGAACTCAAGTTCTATGAACTCAAGTCTGCCGAAAATTAATAACATTTGTTCAACAGTACTAGAGTACAGAGCACGCGTCAACTACGCGTGAGACACTCGATCCATACTAACTCAACCGTGCACACTTTGTAATAGAGAGCTGTGGGTTATTACCCGAGAGGTATTCTGTGCCGTACTATAAACCGGATATCTGTTATAATGTACTGTACACGCTTCCTTATCTACTGTACTGTGCCGTGACAGTTACCACACAATGTACATGTATGTATGTACATGTTCTGTACATGATGTCATGTATTGGCACCTGTCTTAATGACTGTTATTATCAGTGCTGTGTTTCCTGTGACACCTACTGGACTTCCCATGGACAGTCTGTGTCGCCCACTCACCCTTCCTTCAAGATCATCCATTGTGACAATGCCTGTACAGGTACATACACTTATTGAACTTCAGTACATCATTTGCCAAGTGGATTTTTTCACTACAATCATTATTAAAGATTATTATGAAAGGCAATGCATTTAAAGGGTGTGAAGACTCGCGCAAAAAGAAACATCTCATGCCGGTAATCTGACCTCTAGAGTTTCGAATGAGGTGTAACTGAAGTGTTAGACACCACCATCGATCCCAGAAAATACACACACAGCTTTCTACCATCGGTAATTAGACACTAGTGTACAAACGATACAGCGATGGACATCTCAGGTACAGCTAAAGATAACAAGGTATCACGTTTCATTACTGTCTGCATTTTGTAGCAACACAAACAAAACGTCACTTGCTAGCAACAGAAAGTTATCTTTTTCAGATGGCCGAACACGGTTTGGGGCGAGTCTTCAATGCCTTTAATAATCTATGCGGTACATATAAACTTGTGCATTATAACAATGTTTACTACAGTATGCAAAAAAACATCAACTGATATTGTAAAGTTCTACCAAAAATATCATATTCCTATACCGTACAGTCATTTTTTAGTAACATTACGAGGAACAATTCTCATGAAATACGGGACTTCATTTAATAATTTTGCCTGCTACATGAATTTTGACCAAGAGAGCATTTCCATGAATATTTCCATGCTTTGACCACAATTTTTTGGGGAATTAATTAGCAACTTAGTTATATCATGATATATGAGGATTAGTTGAGACTAGTGGAACACTAGTAGTATATAGTAGTATGGAGTATATGACACAGTAATGTGTATACAGTAGCTCCATTTCTTATGTTTAAAAAAGATTTAAAAAAATAAATAAATAAAAATTAAAAAATTAAAAAAAAGTATTCAGAAGTATTCAGTATATACTCAGTACAGTGGTACTATACATGTACAGTATGTTCTGGCATGTCAGCTGTGGATACATCCTGTTTATAGGTTCATTACAATGGTAACTCATACATGACACAGTACTATTAGTACCATGTGTCCAGTAGCTCCATGGATGTCTGAGGTTACAATACTGTAGTAGTACTGTAATCATTACAGTGCAACATTTGGTCATGGTTACCTTGACATGTTCCACACTGTAAGGAAACAATTATTGACTGCACTGCAAGGTCAACTTATAATCACACAGGTTAAAGAGGCTGCATAACATGTTATTAAAGGCAAAGTCTCTATAAAACTGGCTAAGGAGCCTCTGCCAACAGTACTACAATGCATCAACAGGTATTGTACAGGGGTACTGTATTTATATGTACTGTACTGTTATGTTCACATCCTGATAGTATGTACATGTATACATGTACACTATGTACACTATGTATATTGTACTGTACTGTACATACTGTATACATGTAGTACTGTTATGTTCACATACACATACATGTATACTGTATACAGTAGCGACAGATAAGTGAGCAGCAAAGTACAGTACCTACTGTATACAGCAACAGTACCTACTGTACTGTACATATGCATGAATTGTGGGGTTAAAGGCATTGAAGACTCGCCCCAAACCGCCTGCCACGCTCTGAAAAGTTAACTTTCCGTTGCTTGCAAGTGAAGTTTTCTTCTTGTCACCACAAAATGCAGACAGTAATGAAACGTGATACCTTGTTATCTTTTATCTAGACCTGAGATGTCCATCGCTGTTATGTACACTGTGTTGTGGGTATTGACCGTAGCTGTATGCGTGGACTGTACACTAGTGTCTAATTACCGAAGGTAGCAAGCTGTGTGTGTATTTTCTGGAATCGATGGTGGTGAATAAAACTTCTGTTACACCTCATTTGAAACTAGGTCAGATTACTGGCATGAGACATTTCTTTTTGAGCGAGTCTTCACACCCTTTAAGTAGCTTACTCAGCTTCAATGATGTGTACCTTTAACTAGTACTGTAATAGTATTATGTACAGTACTACTTACAGCTGTACCTGAAGACTGCCTGCTATAGAACAGTATCCTATTAAATGAATCGCAGGACTTACTACTTACTGTGTAGTAATACTAGGCGATGGAAGTACCTGTGTCTCGTTATAACTTATAACACCAATGATACAACGATGACACAGTTGTGCAGGGTTTACCATAACTGTACAAATGTATGTACACAGGTAACAAACCTATCATGAACATGACACAAGGTCCTCTGTATGAAGTCTAAACAATTTTCCTTTAGAGTTTTAACATTTCATTTACTGAATTGATTTACTAGTTTACAATTATTAATTTTTCCAGGAAGAGTGCTTTGTTATATATGTGTACTACTACCATGGTACCAGTAAGATTATAGATACTGTACATGTATACCAAACCTCCAGTGGGTATGGACTTTTTCAGCATTTCGTAGAACTCTGGTCAAGACACACTAAACTGTTCACAGGTTACCACAATGTGGAAATTCAAGAATTAGAAACGTTAAAAATTTGTTTGATTTATTAATTTTTTCCATTTTGCACAAATTCAGAGAAAAGTCGTTGTGTCAATATATCCTTTTTCGGATGTTTTAAGCACTTTTCTGCATCAACAGGTGAACACCTTAATGTAGAATTTTACACAAAAAAACAAATTATTCAAAGAAAAAGGAGAAGACATTTTTTTTAAGAGATCCTGTGTACATTTTTTTAGAGGACTTCGGGGAGTAATTTCGGCTCTGAATTTCAATTTTTGTCCTATTAAATGTTAGTTCCTGTGAGACATAGATATACACAAACATATTAGCAGTTCTGTTTTAAAGCAAGATGGCCTTGATTTTGCTACGTGTACATGTACATCAGGGGTGGGCAACCTATGACCCACGGGCCATATGCGGCCCGCTAGGGATTATTTGCGGCCTGTGAGATGTCGCAAGAAAAAGAAAAAAAATCAACCTATTTTACATCATCACAAAAAATGAGCTAGCTGCTTAAAATTTATCGGCGCTAATGATGCTGTCAGGTAGGCCTACTATCCCCATTTATTATCAACTGTACTGTATTGACATTATGTTTTTGTGAATACAGACTAAGTACACACACCTATTGCTTGAAAGTCCTCGGAATCAAAGGTTTGAAATCAACAGCAGGTCGTTGGTTAGGTGCGGCCTAGTCAATTTTTCACCCCTTATATCTATAAAAGGTTGCCCACCCCTGATATACTATGTACATTTTGTTATTATGCTATTACCTGATATATTATTCCCTGTGAGTGCAGTAGTACTATGTACAGTAGTACAATGATGAATATAACATTCATGTGACACTATCTAGGCACTTTGTGGGTTTGGTTTTCCTTTTTCGAGGAATAACAAAGATATCGACATAAAAGGAAGTTATATCGAAAGATTTAACAGTACACACAGCCTCAACTACTGACAAAATTTTTCTTTCTTTAACATTTAAGGAACAGGACTTTCGCAGGGCTACCACAACTTTTCAGCCGTAACTCCAGGTAACCAGACATTATCTCTACACATTAAAGCAGGGAGCTGCAACTGTCAATGGTCTGAAGCAACATTGAGTTATAGTACTACAGGTGGAGATTCCATGCATACAAAATTGTGCCATATTGTAGACAGCTGTGTCTGAAGGTCCTGGACTAACTTGCATTCATGAATAGTTTAAAATTATGCAACTTTTGGCTATTAATATATAGTAAAATGTAACAAGACGTATGGAATCTTTTACAGGCCATCAGTACATGTTCACTCCAAACTGTGAATCGAAAAAGCATTCTACTGCCTCCCTCAAAGTCTTTCTCCTGCCTACTCCCTCTCCTCTCTCATCTCTCCCTACCCTCTCATCCCTCCCTACTCTCTGCCTCTCTCATCCATCCCTACTCTCTCCCCTCTCTCATCCCTCCCATCTCTCATCCCTAACTCCTCACTGAGACATGTATACAAGTGCTCAGTCAAACCCAATTTTTGGTGTCTGGTAATCAATTGAGGGGGGGGGGGGGGG
>JAIPMN010031529.1:0-11462 GCA_020650975.1 Apostichopus californicus
GTTGTTACAGAGCATCAAAGTTATCGTTGGCGTCCATTTTGGATTTATGTTAATTGGATATAATATTCAGTGCCGGACACAACAACAATATGAAACCAGAACGTAAAATGCATTGAGGTTTCGATGACGTCAGTGCACTAGACTTCTGGTTGTTAGTATAACCCGAACTAGCTGTAATAGAAATGGCCCGAACCATCATGGGGGAGTCCTAAGCATAAACTGTACCTCACTACTACTTTGAACCGCTGCTCGATTAGAGCGACTTCGTACATTTTCCCATTATTTATCTTGTCTTTTAGCTGCAAATTGATGCGCGAAATATTATCGCTATTACTCCATTACACTGGCTAAATCAAAGCGATCTTTTACGCAATGAAAATCTGAGGTTTAAGAGCATCTATCTTTCAAAAATCCTAGCAGCAACAACAGCAAACTTGTCTCAAAACTCCTTAAATAAGTTAAATTGTTAAATACTCTCAAATAATGACTTATAGCCAATAGGAAAATTGCCTTAACAGATGATTTGCCATCATAAGTGTATTGGTTTTCTGACTGGTATTCTTCACGGTGTTGTGTTAAAGAACCCTATTCTACCCAACCGTTGAGGCCAAGACAACATAAAATTGCTCACAGACCTAGCCAGGTTTTTGCTATTTGGCCCCTGGTGACTCAAAATGATCTTTGACCTACCCACAAAACAATAGGGTTCTTCTACCCAATGTGTTACTCATATACACCAATATAAGATATGGTCCAAGCTTCCCTTCTTGAGATATCGTGTTTACAAGCGAGGCGTTACACCCCCCCCCCCCTCCCACACACACACACACACACGCACATACATGTATAGGCTCCCAAATGGGGACAACTGCTCAACACAGGAGAATTGGGGACATGATGATTTGACTTTGTACTTCCTACAGCTTTCGTAAAATAGCTCTTAAACAATATTAAAGGTACCAGCTTAACAATAAAATCTGTTTCTTGTCCATTTTCTATGAATTATTGAACTTGGTTCTACACATACCATGTGGGGACACACTGTGTCACCTAACTGGGGACTTGGTGTGTCACCTAACTGGGGACTTGGTGTGTCACCTAACTGGGGACTTGGTGTGTCACCTAACTGGGGACTTGGTGTGTCACCTAACTGGGGACTTGGTGTGTCAACCAATTGGGGACTTGGTGTGTCAACGAATTGGGGACTTTCATTAACTGGAGAAACCCAGTGTCAACTAATTAGGAACACACTGTATCAACCGACTGGGGAGACACTGGTGGCTCAACTGCAGTGGGGACAAACTTTCCTTGTGTCATGCAAAAGAAACAACTTGAAACAAACTGTGTAACATGCCAAAGCATCACCACACCAAAATCAAAGGTCCCTCTAAAAATGGGGCAAATTCTTTGATTCTATGATAAAATTCTATTATTGCTATGAAGTAGTTTGTTACACCAAAACATCCAATGTCTTTGCCCATTCAACACCTTCTCATCTTTCATATTTACATGGGTGGATTAAAGCAAGAAGGTCCAAGGGTTTGAAGTGCATCCATTGAACACATTGAATAGTAAAAAGTAGCAGTATACACACAGTGCATGATGCACAATAAAACTTTATTAACTGAAACTTTAAAAACAAAAGGTGCATTCTACAGTTTTCAGGAATTCCTTAAACAAAATGTTTTGACTGATTGCTTTTATGTCTGTTTGCCAGGTAAAATTCAGTTTGCAGACATTTCACTATTAGAATAGCATAGTTAAACTGATGCTGTACAGTACCAGAATTTGTACTATATGTCTGCAAATGGAAGTGTGGGCAGTGGTAGAGTACTTTAATTTCAGTCTAGAAGTAAAACAATTTGATATGAAACATACAGAAGCATTAAAACTGCCTCTGAAAAAAATAATGCTCAAAAATACTTAAGCCGTGTACCCCTACATTAAAGATCCCAAGCAAACTGTTTTGTAAAACAGTTATATCATTCCCATGACAGACTAGAAAGACTGTGGCATTTGTTCCTGAGCTCCTTTTTGCATGAATGACAACGATGAAATCCGTCTAACAATTCAACAAACATGAATTTAACAAACAAGTAATAAAACATGAACCAAGAGCACTAAAACATTCAAACTTTGATGCCAACATTAGGCTAGAGCTGAAAAGACAGCCAACAAAGCTACTTAGCAGACTAGAAAGTATGTGGAATTTGTTCCTGAGCTCCTTTTTGCATGAACGACAACAATGACATCTGCCTAACAAGTCAATAAACATGAATTTAACAAACTAGTAATATATGAACACAGTAAAGTTTGACCAATTTTAATACCGCTTTTTGTTAGCCCTTCCAGAGTGATTTCTTATGAAGTCTTTAATATTGGTCCACTTCCGTCCATCAAAACAACTGTACTTTTCCATCACCCTATCGATAGCTGTCTTTCCAGGCAATCGGTTTAATGCTAATTCTCGTCTGAATTCCTTTAAAACTACTCTTTTCTCATCTTCTGTCCATGCCCTTCTTTTGTATTTTCTCCCTGAAGGACAAACAAAATATATACATTACAATGTGGTGATTTTGAAAATTACACCTCAATGTTGCCATGTGATAGTTTACAATATAAAGAAATAAATCACATCAAAATGTGTTGAGGTTGGTCTCGAGCAAAAATTGCAATCTGTCTAGTATATTCCTCATATTAAGTTGTTTATAAAACTAGAAAAATACAAATTTCAAATGGTCTGTTTTATTTATGAACATCATTACCTTTCTTCATACTGGGTGGTTCTTCTCCTTCGGAATTAGTGCTTTCAAAAGTGGTGCCATTAGCTTGATGCAGAGACTCTTCACTTCCCATGCTGCCCTCATCCTTACTTGTGTCCTCCTCCTCCTCATCACTATCATCTGTATCATCTGATGATTCTATGTTTTCAATTTCTGTGGAAATAAAATCAATGACTGCTTAGATTTGTAGTACAGACAGCACCACATAAACGTAGCGTAGAAAACACAGGTTAGAAAACGACAAGTACCATTCCTTGCATCAAAGACACTCTTTAGCCCACAGAATTACAACTTGCTAAAAACTTTTTAAAGTATCACCTTAGATGATTACCAATTATTTAAAAAGGCAATTAAATTATTGATATATTATTGTTTTACAGTTTTTGAGCAGGTATACATGCTCCTCACTTCAGTACTTCTAATGTCAACTTTACAAATCAGCTTCAAAATTCCTATTTGAACTTTAGCTACTAATTTAACTTATTGTACACTCATTTAAATATTGAACTTCATTGCTAAAACATGAAATAAATTCCTGCTTTTTACCATCATCTTTGTCAACTTCAATTTGGTCCAAAGACTTTCCTGCCAAGCTTGCTGTTGACCCTTTCTCCAAAGAGAGCAGTAGCTTAGAGATTTTTGCCACCTGCAGCGTTGCATCTGGTAAACGGTAGAACTCTCTGTGAACTCGTACATCATGTCCCATAAACTTAGCCAGTATGTCAAGCTCGTTATCTTTAAGATTAAGGACTTGGCTGATTGTGGCAACATGCTTCCTCAAGCTTGTGGAACGAAGTTGGGTTGGATTTTTCGCTCCACAGAGAGTTGCATACTTTCGAATGCAATCAGCACCCCTAATGTGTGCATCTGAGTTGCATGTAGCACAAGGAAACAAAAACTTATTGTCAGGGTTGACACCTTCTTTCTGCCTGAGGCTAATGAGTAAATCCACAGTGTCTTCCATCTGTTTTGTTAGCAGCACTGGTACAGTGTTCCCTTTCTTTCCGATGATTTTAATCCTTGTGAAAGTTTTGCAAAGTTCCCTTTCAAACTTACTGAGGCACGCAGAGATGTAATCAGCTTTCTCTGATGAGGCTTTCATGTTGTAATCATCAATAGATACTTTGGAAATTTCTCCTTGCCTTCTTCGGTTGAATAACATAATTTGTGTCAGAGTTACCTCATTAAGTACCTTCCAAGAAGCTGCAAGGTCAGACTTTCCATCCTCCAACTTTCTTTTCTCATCATGCCCAATTTTTTGCAGGAAGTTTGAGAGAGTGCAAATGTCTTCCGTGAGTGGTAGTCTCTTAGGGGCATTTCTCTTGTTTTCAGTCATAGTGCGATGAGCATGACGGGAGACTTCCTCAGTCCACTTCATTTGGCATAACTCAAAGAAATTGGTTGACTGGTTGACAATCTCCTCATCGCCTTGTTTCAACCCTTGTGCCTTGACAAGGAGTGCACACTTCTTAATACTATGTCCAAGTTTCAGTGCTAAACTTGGAACTTTGTACAGATGTGATTGTGTGTCAAAACCTGCCACATTCCTCGCAGCTGTCACAACATGGTCAAACTTAGCTGGATGTATGAAGTCAGCAAGTTCATTATATGGCTCATTACTGACAAGTCGTATCTCAATCAGTAGTCTGGCCATCTCTCTTAACTTGGTTCGTATGTAATTTTTTTGCTCTTTGTCATGACCAAGTTTTAAGAATTCTTTCTTTGCCAGCTGACAAATCAGACTATCACTCTTCAAACATCGCGAAACGTCATCACTTTTTAACTTGCTAAAGAGTTCATCAAGCTGCAGGTCTGAATTGTTGAGGCTTGGAAGAAGTTTTCCATTTCTGACTAGTTCTCCCCTCCTTCTCTTCTGTTAGTTTGAGGAAGCCTGCTCCAAATGACATGTGTGTTTGTAAAGGAACCTCTTGGCATAGTATCCATAACAGGTTGGACAGGGAATGAAGTTTGATGGCTCAGTGGTTTCATTTGGCCTATACCTGACAATTAACTCTCCTGATCCCTGTTCCAGCACCTTGCAATTTTGTAGGTGATTTCCAAGATTCCTGATTTTGGTGAGCTTTGCTGCCTTCAGTGTGTGATGTTCCTCCTGCCTCCAGTCAGCCACTGCAGATTCATTGCAATGAGCTGATCGAAGATGTCTTGGTAGCTTAGCTTGAGGTTTGTCGCAATAAAAACAAAACTGTCTTTTGTCATACACTCTACAATCCTCATTGCTTGTAGACTTAACGGTAATCTGTGATGTTCTTTCCTGATCGGTCTGCTGCTCATCCACTACCTTAGAGTCATTCTGCTCTGGCAAAGTCAGATTTGGATACAAAACATATGAAATATTTGAATCATCAGATGGTGGCACAACATCATCATCTTCATAATCATCATCACTGTCGTCACTGTCGCTTTCAAGCTCTGAAGCAGAATGATAAGACTGTGTATCTGCAAACGTAAATCAAGTAAACAGGAGAGTTAAGCTGTCAATTAGTAAAGATGGCAGCAGCAATAAAAGAACTTACTTTGAATGCAGAGTTCTCTGAAAAGATGTTCAGGATATAAACAGATACTAGTGCATTTACAGCTTATATGAGCTGCAATTATTCAACAATGAAATAGCCATGCCTACCATATCAAAACATGCTCAAATAAGTTAGTGTTTTTACCTTCAGGAACAGAATGTTGCTCAACGAATCGTTGTTGTGGGTCTGTTAACACCACATTCGGATGCCCGACGCAATCACGCGTTGATCCAATAACATTGTTAGTTTTGTCTAGCTCTGTAAATATGGAACTGCAAGTATACATAAGATGCTCTGGTTCAAGGAGGGAGTTACATGGAACAGCCTCTACACAAAGAAGAACAGCGAGAAAAATGAAGCAAAGTAATTTACTTTCAATACAGAATAATGATGACCTGTAACTAGATCAAAACAAGAAATGAGGTATTTAGAACAGCTTTACAAAAGCAAAAACAAAGAAATATTGACAATTGCTGATATCCAAGCTTGTTTAAATAGATGTCTTACAAGACACACTCATATAAATGATTATGAATCTACATACTACTAGCTGCAATTTTATAAGGGAAACACAGGAAATTTTCTTCACCAATAATGGCATGAGTATATCATTGGACAACAACTATGGTCTCCAGTTATCTAACCATCGTCAAAATGAGAGACTGACAGCAATGGTTTTTACTTGCAAACCATTCCATTGTCTAACTTCAATTTAACCCTTACTTGAGGATCCTTGTAACATTTCAGCTTTTTTTGCAAAATACAAGATTTTGCATTAAGTTGATGGAGACTTCATTTGTTGAACAAACCTCACCAGGTCCTCATTAGCACTTATAAATATAAGAAGCATACTTATATTCAATACTTCATTAGATAAACTCTGCACAACTTTTAAGTTTGTACCTTCTCAAATTGACTTTGCTTCAACAAAGGCTGGTTGTTCCTCTGTTAACACGAGATTTGGTTGCCCATTACAATCCTCTGATGATCTCATAACATCATAAGTGTTTTCTAGTTCTGCAGATGTGGAGCTACAAGTAGGCATGGGATGTTCTGAGTCAGTGAGGAAGCTATGTGGAATTGCTCCTGCAAGAAGAAACGTGAGGACAAAGGAGGCAAAATAAGTTTGCTCAATGCAGAATAACATGTGAACAAACCGCAAACAAAGAGGGAAGTCTAACACTCTTACACTTATTTCATTCATCTTGAATCTACATGCAACCATTTACAATTTGACCCAAAAAATTCAAACTATCAGCAGTTGAGCAAACATATCGATCTGACAACCATGTTCTATAATCATCAAATTATCCATCCACCTTTACAACTTAATGTGATATATTTAGCTCATTGCACTTTTGAAGGTCTCGTCACCAGACTAAATCAGTGGTACAACCTCACTACATTCCCAAAACTTAGCTACTGCATCTCCCAACGTGGTGACTTCTCTACGTTAATTACTACAATTTATCTAACATAACACATGAAGTTCATAAGTTTGTACCTTCAGAAACCGAATCTGGCTCACAAATTGGCAGTTGTTGGTCAGTTGACATCAGATCTGAATGTCTAACCCAATCTTCCGCTCTTTTCATAACATCAATTCTTTTGTCTGGCTCCTTGGATACGGGACTGCAAGTAGCCATCTGTTCTTCTGTAGCAGTGTAAGAGTTACATGAAACAGCTTTCACAAAAGCAAAACTATAGTTCACTGCAGTGTATTAAAATGCATTCACTCCTACAATAAATTGTAAAATCTTTCCTGAGATGGTAAACAGATCTTGAAAATGTTTCACATTCTAAATTCCACTCAATTTCAAACTGAAACAATGTCTCAGACTTTCTCATATTTTAAGTTTGAATCTCCCTCATTGTTTGTCACCATAGAAATAAGTGTTGCAACACACTTATTATGTGAACATGGCAAGAAAACTAAATGTCAACATTTTGCTCTTTTCCTTCCTTCTTAGATCCTGACCGTTATATATCCTGCAAACTAGTGCACCTCACTGTAAGGTGAGGTCTTACACCTCTACACTACATGAAGTACAATGTGTAGAATATGATATATCAAACATATCACATAGGCCTACAGATACTTATGCCTCCGCAAAAAACATAAAGTCAAAAACATAAAGGCTCACTATCTGTCAAACATATAAAAAAATACATGATAAGACACTCCTGAAATTACAATGTAATTCTAGTACCTTCAGATGGAGCATTTTCTCCTTCTCGGGCATGGCTCTCAAAAGAAACCTGTTGAAGAAGCAGAACACGTTCTTATTACAAAACATTAGCATTGTAAACTTCAGTAAATAGAAATAGATAAATTATATGGGTGGATTCAAGCTCAATCTCCTTTCTCAAGACATCTATAAGGCATTGCAGTGCCACAGAGCAAGCTCTCTGCAGTTACCCTTTCAAGCAGACCTTCTCATAGTATGCTCATAGTGAACACGAAATGAATGAATGAAAAATTTTGTAATGAAATTATATGGGTAAAATGACTGGCAAATGTTTTAATAACAACTGTACAAAGAAATTGAGGCTAGAAAGAGTTCCACATAGCAACCTCAGGGACATTAGTCCTGCACTTAAACACCTGACCTATCTAGCCGAATGAAGGTAGAAAGATCCCTTACTAACCACTCTTTTTGAAGATTTTGAAGCCACAGTAGAGTGCCTCCTCTAAAGGCCTATAGCCTGGGAATCACAACTCATTTACATTTCATAAATCAACCAAACAGGGTCCCTGAACCCTGTTCTGGCCTCAGTTTATTTGAAATTGCAACATTTTAAAATTTTATGAAGGAGCTTGTTGGTGTTTCCTAAAAAATGACACTATCTTATAAGGTAACTCTGACATGTTCTTTGCTACTAACAGCCTTACAAGTAAAATGATGATTTTAATATTTATGCTAGCTGACACATTGGAATGTTGGAAGTTTCTACATGTAAGCTCCTCTCTAGGTAATGGAAGGAGGGAGGGGGGGGGGAGTAAATTTAAATTGCACACTAACCTCTTTCACCCATGGAAGATTGATGATTCCATAGTCATACATAATTTCAGTGTCTTGCTTTACATCCTTGGTTGCAAAAAGACACAGTACTGGCCTGTTGTTTTAAGTCTTAACGACCATTTTGGAATTTATTTCCCCACCTATGCCATGATTAACAAGTCTTCCAAATGTTGGACCTGTTTGTGGTTCAGTGTTTGCATCAACACTACAAATAAAATGAGAATGGATAAGAATTGGTAAATCACCTGTTTGTATATCACATTGACTGTAAGTAACCAAAGATACTTAAGTTGATAGCTACTTTATTTTTTAGTTTTGTCATTGCAACCAAGTACCTGATGCAAGGAGGGTATTGAAACATATCGGTGAATGTAAAAATATACATTAATTCTCTGACACTTCAATCTGGACATCCAACATATTGTAATTATTTCTCCACTTTGGCATTTTTAGCTTTGTTGAATCTTGAGGAGTTGCCTTTACTTAGAGGAAAAACAAATAGCTTACCACCATTTCTTCTCTCTGTACTTAAAAAAAGTAACGAAATACGCTTGGTTCTTCTGTTTCCCTCTGTTTCCCTTTGTTCCCCTTCCTTGGCTGTGATCAGTTCCCCCGAGTAAGTTACCAGAAACCATCCCATTTTGAATGACTGAGAATTAAACAGACTCCTTCCTGAAAGAGGCAATGAGTTTTTTGAAAAGTAATGAAATCCATCAGTATTCACTATCACTAATTTATATCACTAATCTCCTGTAGTAATAACTGCTGCCGAATACTTACCTTAACCACATCTAATAAATTTAACTTGACTGCATCATACCTCAAAACCCAACAATAGTAAAATAAAGAGAGACATTTACACATGTAATTCAAATTGAAATTTAAGTGGAAAAGTACCTTTTGTTGGCGATATCTTGACCAGAAACCCAGGTGGATCTTCCTGCATATATTTTTCAAAACTAGGCCCTGGGCCTTGCCTTGTGCTACGTCTTGACATAATTTTGTCTGGAATCAAGAAGAAGGTTGATAGTGTCCATTACATATTACCCAGGGAGCCTAAAAGAGCAGACAGCACAACTTTGTCCAAACTACGTAATTCAGAATGTTTATATAATATATATCAACATTAAAATTTAACGACTAAATTCTAAGGTGACTTTATTATCAGACAGTAAACCTTGGCTAAACAACAAACTTCAGCATGATTACACAGTTTATCTCATATTTACAATTATTAAGTTAGGTGACTGAATCCAACAATGAGCTAATAGCAAACCTTGGCCAAGCTACTAAATTTGAAAAGATTATACTAATCTCATGACTATAGCATGATGCATCTAATCTTATGATAACAAGTCACACCACAATATTCCCCTTGAAAAGAAAGGAAGGTTAATTACCTCAGAAGTGCAATACATTTGCTCCATTCATTTCACATTCTTCAATTCTAGTATTTGTAACACATATACATGCAGCTATAACTTTTTAAGATTAACTGTTCTATACATGGGAATCTTCAATATTCAGGTATCATGAAAATGAATAAAAACAATAGAATGAAAAGTCTGGTCATCGAATACGAAAAAGCACCATGCAGACAGAAAGTCACAAAAGCGGTATACATATCTTCCAATGCCAAAATCATGACAAAATGTCAGTACTGCTTCCAACGTTTCAGTGTTTGATATAATGAAGTGCCCAACAACTGCCTCATGATTTATCCAATGGGCAGACATGATTTAGATCCTACTTAACAATAACATCCTGCTGAGATTTGAATTAACCAGCTTAGAAAGTTACTAAACTTTCCTTATGTGTATAATGCAGTAGCTATCATCTGAAGCCTGACTTAAAACTAGTGATGTTACACACAAACTGGCCTAACCCATGTGGTATAATGTTTTAGACCATATAGACCTACTGTTAATTTCCTACTATGCACACACTATGCTAGTAAGTAGTATGTATGCACAACTGGATCCTAACCTATATGACATTAAGTACACTGGTAGCACATGTGGCTTCCACAATGTACAGTAGGCTAGTCTATTACAGGCCTATAATAGTAGTTCATAAACGAACGAACTGGAAATTACAAAAATAATTGGGGACACTCCACAGGATTATGATAAGAAAAGAGTATGTTTATTTACTCACTTGATCTATTCTCCTTCGGAAGATTCTGTCTCCGTCTCATGAAAGCTGGATGTTAGTAGCTAGCTGCATATTGTAGTTATCTCAGGTACAGTACGTACTACAGTTATCTTTGTGGCAGTACATGAAATTCGAACACAGTAAGCATGCTGCAGTACAGTGTGTATGTTGGCTGATCTCACAGCAATGTAAATTGGGGACATGGTCCACTGTTAGTATTGTCGAAGTAGACACACCTCATATGATTGGGGCTCATCAATTGGGGACATTTGGTCACTAATTTAACCAGCTTCAAGCAGTCACATGACATGAAATTGTTGCACATAAATGGGGACAACACCTTGACACACTCCCCACCAGTTAATGACACAAAGTGACACAGCTAGGCTGTAATGAATGCACCCAATGGGGACTGCCACAGATATTGCTCAAACTTTAAAAAGTACTTTCATTTGGCGGGAACTTTCAAAATCTGCACTTAACCCAACCGGGGACGTCCCCGATTGGTGGTACGTCCACACTTGGAAGGTGTGTCATCATGTAAATGTCCCCAGTTGCCAGCGGGTACATACGCACACGCACACACACACACGCATACACATACACACACACGCACACTCGCAATCACCATCGCATAGATTCCATGAACCTTCGGCAAGGAATCAAAAAGGACAATTCTAAACCATCCCCGCAAGTTTCAGTATAGGCCATATCATTTCATAGTGAGCATAATTATTTTCTCACATTTTGAACTTAAACCAATCACATTGCTCGATCTGTTTGGTCTTTGGAATATATGTTACAACATCTGATTGGTCAGGGTTCTTCTTACTATGGAATGTCATTGATAAAAAATGTTGTTCCCTATGAGCATTGAACTTGGGCAAGCTCAAATGTCTAGAGCTAACTTTTGTTCCGTGACCAATGTCAATGGGAATTAAGTGTGTTAAAAAACTTGATCTTTCCAC
>JAIPMN010031535.1:5347-23704 GCA_020650975.1 Apostichopus californicus
TATGATGAAGCAGGGAGAGTTTTCATGCATGACACCCCCCCCCCCCACTCAGTTCCTGACACTCAGTTCATGATAATCAGAAACATAATCTAGTTACATGTGACTAGTAAATAATTATGCAAATGTATGTCATTCCCGTATCTCATTATTTTAACTAGGATTTTTTATCAAAAAGTTGCATAAAATGCTTGCGGTTGTTTAGTTTGCAAACTTTCCATGACATTGTGTTATGAAAATGTTTGGAATGACTGAGAATAGTCCAAAAAGCCTTTCCTGAAAGATAAGATTACGTTTATTTACAAAATTGAGTCAGCATAGTATATATAAGTACTCATTAATTAAGCATCAGCCATTTATAACCGTAAGGTATTATTTTTGCTTTTTATCGCTATATAGCTTTGACCTTTTTTGGCAAGTTTAGCTAAGATAGCTAGAAATAAGGTAATTTGTATAGCAAATATGATCTAACTCTATCTATGCCCAAGATGACATAGACATGCCAGTGTGCATTATACCAAACATTATCTCCAAATGTGACTATCAAGGCATGCATCACATTTTCCTCTACGAACTACCAATGATCTGCTAATTATAATGATTCCTTTCAAATTTTGACAAATTTGGCACTTTAATATGTGAAGTATAACTTGAACATTATTATCAATACCGTATGTGTGTGCATTTATCACACAGAATGCCCTCGAGGGACATTTTCATGGTACAGATACAATTAATGTTCTTAATTAAGTCGGTTCGAGTGTTTATAAAGTTCTTGAACAGAGCTCTATGTGATCGTTATTAATTTCTGAATGGTGCTTTAATTAAGTGCACATCTGGTGATGTAAATATACTTCATAATTAAAGGCTGATGGGTATCAGTGTTTGCATTAATGTGCTATTAATGTGCTAATAATCAATATCCCTGATGGATCGATCAATCGGATTAAGAGATCACTTTGATTAATGCAGATACAGGGATGTGCCCAGGATTTCCTGAGTGCCGGGTATACTGATCGCCGTCCTGGGGGAGGGGTCTAAGGGGGAGGGGGTTTCCCCTGATTTTTGAAGGTGATCAGATGCCAAATGCTGGCACTTGTGTAGCTTTTTAAGCACATACACAAGTACTAGTTTTGCTAATAATTGACATTTTTAAATTTTTTTTTAGTGAAATATATTACGTACCTGGTAAAAGTTATTAGTTTGTTTCAAAGAGATTTTAGAAGGGACCGATTTAGAGCGGTAAGTAATGTTTCTCGCATGCGTAACTGATGCATGATTAGTCTATGATTTTGGCATAGGCTAGGCCCAATTTATGTTGAATATATTGTTAGGAATATCGGGATTTTATATGAAATTAGTGCTGGGCGGGATTCACGAGTTTTAAGACAAAGCTGGGCGGTAATTTTTAGTGCTGGGCGGGGCCGCCCAGTGCCGCCCAGCGTGGGCACATCCCCGCAGATATTGTCAGATATGCACCAACTTGTCTGAAACATAGCAGGCTCAAAGATATACAGTATAGAAAGGAATCTACATGCACTAAAATGACAGATATTGTACCCATGAGGTTCGAAGGCAGTGTGCAGTTCATTTATTTTCACTGGTCACTTAACTCCTTCATATATGCTTTATAGGTTTATAATTGAAGTATGCTGGGCAGTACTCTATAATTATTCCTTTGGGTTAGTAGTTGATCTTATAGATTGGAACAGCTGACTGTCAATTATTACAGATTGACTGGGATAGATTGGTTAGTACAAAAAATATGGATGAATTGTTGGACTTGGATGTAACCGTTGAAACGATATTAACCATATTAAACCATATTTAGTTATTTATTTGTTTTTCCACAAAAGTACAGAGTGGAGGGAAGTCTTCCATAAAGCTTAACAGTGTGGAAGACTCCCTGAATAAAGAAAAGAAAAGAAAAAATATATAAACACATATTAAAGCCATATAAACACATATTAAATCCCAAAATGCAGCTCAATGTGAGACACAAATTCAGCCTAAGATTTGGGCATGTACAGCTATTGAAAATCCTAACAGAATTTTTTCTTCAGAGGAAGAGTCTTAGAAATAAAGGCAATTTTTTTTACGGCAAATTATAAAGCTATGATATGCATCAAACATTTGAAATTAGAAACAAAATGGTTCAATTAAAGTCCCTGATATATCGAATGCTTTGAAGCTTAAAATCTCTGACAAAGGGAAGAAGATTTTCGTTTGTTATAGTACTAAAACATTTAAAATAAAATAAAACTGTTAGCAAACTGCTTATCCACTAGAGAGCCTGTGTAATAGAATGTGTAAAAGTAAGTTGGCCTGACGTTTGGATCCTAGCAGGATCTTCTTCAGAGGCTAAATGACAAGTAACAGTAACAGAAGGGACAAACACATGCACAGAATACAGACAGGTTAATGAGCACGGTGAACACAATGAGATAAACATTAATAGCGTATATATTGGATCACACTATGGACAGATCTACAGTCATGCTATTTCAGTTTATGTCTGATAAATATCTATAAGCAGAGACTGAGGTGTATTTCAAATCCATGCCAAATTTATAAAATTCTCAAGCAGAATGGGGAAAAAAAGAATGAAAAAACAAAGTTGAGAATCTCAATTATATGAAAGCACTCCCATGTTTGACTATATTAATTATCAAACGCTTATTGAGTGACCTACATCGGCATGTTTTCACCTGTATATCAGTACTGATGTGCATGCAGTGTAGACTCCAACAAACCATCGGCCTTGCCCTAGCTATCTCTTCTAGGACTCTATATGTTTATATACGATGATTAATTACGCGGAGGGATTGGAGGCGAATTCTGACAGGCAGCCTAAAATGTCACCGATATATTTTATGCCGTTCTCGATCTTGTCACATGGAATTTT
The DNA here is from genome assembly GCA_020650975.1 of Apostichopus californicus. Classification (NCBI taxonomy): domain Eukaryota; kingdom Metazoa; phylum Echinodermata; class Holothuroidea; order Aspidochirotida; family Stichopodidae; genus Apostichopus; species Apostichopus californicus. Next base: position 8,250 of record JAIPMN010031535.1, read on the forward strand.
TTAAAGCGAGTACAAATCTTTTTAGATTGGGATATTTCTTGTTTGAGCTAGTAAAACAACATGGAGGACTTATACAATTTATTTGGTTGTTGAAAATATATTGTTTTTTGTTTTTTCTTGATAAGTTTTATTTTGTTTAATGAACGTTTTCTAAGACTTCATGTAAAATTGCTCCCCCTCTAAGAAATGGTATATACTGTACCTTTTGCTTTGAGGCAGTTACGGTGCTTAATCGAATCACCTGTAATGTCTGGCACATTGTGGTTTGTTTTACTGCAATCTGCTGGTGTGAAAGTCATACATTGAAGGAAAGACTAAGGTGTATATACCTGGAAATATAATCTGTTACTAAAGTCAGCCAGCCAATATTTGGTAAGAATCTTATCAAGCTTGGCATAAACCTGCAAATGTTTCAAGTTCTGTAAAGATAAATTGGTGCATGACATTTGTGGGGACTTAATTATCATCTGTGTTGCACTTCAGTGGTTAGTAAATTATAGCTCACTGGCTGTCACCATATACTTTTCTTAAAGAACGAGGGGTACATGCATTTGGGGGTTCATATCAGTATAAAGCACATGTAAAACCCATATTCCAATTTTTTATTAAATTTTACTTCATTATTAATTTGAATGAGATTTGACCACTCAAGGACTTACATTGTATTGTGATTTTGATTTCGAAAAGCCTGGTAAACTTTGCCAAAATCAACTCGGAAACCTGTTTTAATGTTTGTGGGTATGTTGATGGAGGGAGCAGGTATGTATTAAAGAGAGATATGAATGAAATCAAAATATATCCTTTATACAGCTGTCAGTTATTACAAGCTATATGTATGATACAACTTCACACTTTTGAGTGACACTGCCCTCTATTTTATACCTTTTTACCCAGTTTTCTTTTGTTTCCTTTTGTGTTTTGTTATTGGAGGCAATTAATTTTTTGCTCCAAATTTTTTTTAATTCATTAACCATTTACTCATGTACTCTTTCTTCATACTGCAAGGCTGTGAACATTGGTGATAAAAAGTTAATGTTGAAGGTCTACAGTCTTGTTTGAGGCCAAGGCCACCTAACATGACTTTTCAACTTAACCCCTTGTCATTGGTAACTTGTCACACCTACACACCAAAGTGCACAATTCAAACAATCCCTCCTAGGGGCACTACAGTGCACCACATCTACGTGTCCCCTGGGGGGGGGGGCTTCCCTTAGGGTGCAGCCACAAACTGGTGCATGCAACTAAATTTTTACAAGTTACCTCACAATTCCCCATTTATACACCTGGGTTAAGAGAGTCAATGGAGATTAAGTACCTTGCCCAAGGACACAACATAATGATCTGGCCAGGACTCGAACCTGTAATCCTTAGATCACAAGTCCACTGCCTTAATGACCTGACCACAACGCTCTCTGCATGGTGATGTTGGTACCAGGTTGCTTGCCAATACCACCTCGACATTTTTAGAGCGATCTTGCAATCTAAATTTTTTCTTTTTTTTCTTTCTTTCTTTCCTGTTCATCAGAAGGATAATCACTTTGCTTATTAGTTAAAATCATTAATGGATTAATACCCACGTACCTCCTTGTACTTCCGCAGGTCTACGGATATTGGTGATGCTATTACTGGACACGCTGCCCATGCTGGGTAACGTTCTCATGCTGTGCTTTTTCGTATTCTTTATATTTGGTATCATCGGTGTGCAATTATGGAGTGGGAAGCTACGCCAGAGGTGCTTTCTGGATTTACCAGACGATCAAATTTCTTCTGGGTAAGTCAAGAGTGCAGCTGACAGGGCTTGATAAGAGGGGGGGGGGGTGTAGCATGGGGATACAGTCTTGGGGGACCGATCAGGTCAATTAGATGTCCAGGGAAATATCATTTGAAAATGCGCCCTTTAATACCACTGCCATAACAGTTTACCTGCCCCGGGCATTTCAATATACCCTCGTGGTGGATGGCGGGAAATTTGAGCTTTGCAAGTGACTTTTCCACGCTCGTTTCCTTTGCTAGGCTTGGCGAATTGATTACGTAATACACAGGCTAACATTCCAGACTAATCACCTTGAAAGGTGAAAAAGTGGGCAGTGGTAAAAAATGAACGAAAGTCTTACTAAAGTGTGGATTTTCAAATGTGGGATAGAGAATAATATATACTTATTTCATAATAATATACTTATGGGAAAATGAAGACGTCAAGAATAGAGCCCAGTAAATAAATGTTCCCCGGGATGAATACAGAAGGCTCTCAACACCACCCCTAAACGGATAGAGGTCTATCCTCTGAAATTTCATCGCTGCCTCAAATAAGTTAAGTAAGTTAACGGCAAATGGTAGCTCACATTTGAGACATCAGCAGGTATATGTACTACAGCCACCATCAAAGCATTGGGGCAGAATAAATAATTAAGGAATATCAGAACCTTTACGAGAGTATCAATATGAAAAGTTTCATCAAAGTTTAGCACACTAAAAGTTGGACGCTTCACCGGGGGCCTCTGCTTGGTGATCATCTTGTGTGGATGGCCTACATTTGAAAAGAGCTCTCTTGACCTGTTCGGACTAGCTGTCATGCCGCCAGTGATAGCTGCATTGTATAAACTGTGTAAATTCCCTCACCTCCATCTGTATGCGAGAAAGTGGTCAGGTACTGTTGCCCGTCAGATGGGGAGTTGGGCCGGGGAGGGGCCGGAGATGGAGGCGGCATTAATGAGCAATCCCAGAAGGAGAGGCAGAGGACCTCTGAATGGGATTCTTGTTTTTGCATCCTTCATATTTTGGGCTCGTAAAAAACAAAATGACCGAATTGAGAAATATCCATCCGTCTTCTATCTTTACAGGAATCCCAATTTAACAGACTTTTTCAAATATAGTGATCCTTACGACGACTTCGTCTGCAGTTTTCCGGACGACAGCGGCATGAGGAAATGTTACGAGGATAAACCGCGGTACGAAGTCAACGGGGAGGAATGCCGCGGTAACACTTCGTACTTTAACGACTCGGTTTGCATAGATTGGAACCAGTATTACACCATTTGTAAAACCAGCGACGAGAACCCATTCCTAGGTTCCATTTCGTTTGATAATATACTTTATGCTTGGATCGCTATCTTTCAGGTGAGTCAGGCCGTTCCTTTTTTCTTACAAAACTTAGAACCGTCGGTTTAGTCGGTAGTAATTTTAAGTCGTGTATTAAAGAGCCAGTACCATTTATACCGGTGAGTTGATAAAGGGGGTGGCGCATTTAAAGCAATGAGGCCAATTGGGAGGGTTTTGGGTTTGATCTCAGGCTGGGTCATAGTAAGGTGGGTTTTTCCTCCAAGAGAAATCTATGGTTTCCCATCTGAAAAGACTTTCTAACTTGGAAATATTCCAAGCTGAAGGAAAAACTGAAACGGTAAATTGAGTTGCACAATTTTTGTACTGTTATGATATCTCTGTAGTGTGACTAGTATAAAAGTTATGATGATTTTATCCTATTTTAACAGAACTGGAGACAATTCCTGCTATGATAGATGAAAAATGTCCGACGTCCTGCTATGTATACATTCAATATTAGTCAGGCTTTTATAGCAGTTAAAACATGTTTTTATCATTAACTAAATCCATCAAAGAAGTGATTTTAGAAGATGTCTCAGAATTCTATCATATTTTTTACATTTTTCTGATGAATATTCTGTTGTGTTTCAATTTTCTTTATCTTTCATCGTCTTTCTTATGAATTTCTCTATTTTCTCCATGTCCTCCATCTTTACCGTTCAAGGTATATGGGAAGATATTCACATATGACATAAGGGTTAGGGGTGTAGGACGGGCGGGGGGGGGGGGGCGGCAGGGAAGGTGCTTCTTAGTTTTAATGTTGGTAGATTTTGTCAGTTCGTGGTTTGTTGTACTACTGCTCGACTACCACATTCTCGGGTTTTACAATCACAAGAAGAAGTACTACCCCAATGGTTATCTATGTATACATTACGAACGAAAGGAAATAAAATATATTTGTCAGAGAATGAGTCATGTGACATTTATAGGCAGACAGAAGGCCGCCACAATTCCGTGCATAATGCAGACATTCGCACTGTCAAGCACTCTCTCAATAGTCTTAACAGATAATCAGAACACAATCAAGAATGAGATCAAACACATTTATATATATCGTAATATGGATATATAATATAATACTTATAGTTTTAAATTATTTTTGAGGAAGGTTTATTATTTTGGTATCGTTTATAGTTTCAATAGGTTCGTTAGTGAGAGCAGGTAGTTTTATTCTGAGATATAATTCTACAGAATGATTAGCAATGCCAGATGTACTCAAAGAGAATTGTTTATTAGAGAAAGGCAGACTTACAGTCAAAATATTTTTTTTGGGGGGGGGGGGGGAATTCATGTGTTTAATTTAGGCAACACAAATCAAGGTATAATATGACATTGTCAAAACATGACATCTGTGTAATGCTTAATAAAAGCATTGAGGTTCTTCTAGAATTGCATTCAATAAAGTCTGCATTTTTACTGCCTAATTCCTTCCTTTTTCAAATCATTTCCTCTTTTCTTTGTTTCTTCCTAATTTCTGACCATTTCTGAATTTTTCTAGTCTCTGACACCATGGACGCCATTTATTTTATTTTGGTAGTGTGACTCGATGGTTGAGACATCAACAGTAGTAGTCTTCTCTTACAAATCTCTTTCCAGAACAACAGGTTCCCCCCACCTCCCCCCACCACCCCACCTCCCTCCCACCTCCCTCAGACACCCTGTTTTTTACCTCACATCCCCACCTGTAGTCTTTTTCTAAAATGTTCCTACGTCATGTTTTGCTCATAACTTCTGTCTCTTTCTCTCTCTACCGTCCACTTCTGATCATGACCTTTGACCTATTAAAGGTGATAAGTTTAGAAGGATGGGTGGAAATCCAGTACCATCTGCAAGATACCCATTCGCAATGGACATGGATGTACTTTTTAGCTTTAATAATCGTAAGTACGGTCTCCCTTCCCCCCGGACCACAGATGCATGAAAACACACAAGCTGAAGTCCAGATCACAAGCACGATTTCATTTGGTGGATTCATGGCATCATTATTAACACCCGTCCATTTGTTTCCCTTTTTTTTTGGTACTTTATTTTTGAATATGTTGCGCATCTGTTGAAAAATAAAATACACCCATTTTAAGATGACTCTGAAGCAAAGATTGTCGCTCCGGTTTTTCTAGGCATATGTAGAAGAATATTTGTCCCACAAATAATTGGGTACAACTACATGATGGATCATCCTTTAACACAGTATTGGTTGGTAGTTAAGACTTAAATATTTCAACTGATCTAAAGAGGCACTGGATTTCTTAGTATCTGTGAGAACGGTGTACCAAAAGATTTGGAAACAATTACTAGTATTCCTTACCTCCCCCCCCCCAAAAAAAAGATTCACTTAGTATGAAAATTACAAGCATTATATTCTTTGTTTTGGAGTCATATTTTGGTGTATTTTGCTTCTTTTTTCCTTTCTTTTATTTTTTTGATTTATTTATTGTTTCAATGGTTCACACTGACCCCCAATTGCTCATCTGCATGTATGGTATTTTCCTTTCTTGTCTCTCTGTATTCTCTGTGGCTCTCACCCGATCAGGTCATTACTATGGAGGGCTGGACAGACATTATGTACCATGTACAGGACGTCCATAACTTTTGGAATTGGGCCTATTTTGTTGTTCTTATTGTAGTAAGTATAAAATACCAGATGAGAGACCGAACCCCTCACGAGAAGGGAGAGAATATAGAATTGGATCAGATATTTTATGATCCACATATATGATATAATAATGGAATTAATATTTAAGGGATGTGTGGGAGGTGTTTTTACGATCCACCAGTGAGATATGCTGGATGGAAGCCTTAACTAAGGGATGGGATGAAGAATAAGTAATCGCACTGTGTGCCACTAGTGTCCACTAGTGTCCACCTAGTGTCCACTAGTGTCCACCATTCAACATAGAGATAGGGATAAACGATTGGTAGTTAGTCTAGGATTATCCTCATAGATTTAGGATTAACTGTCTTGAGTGGTTTGATATTCTATGATAGATAAAAAAAGGACTAGAGATGTGGTTATAATGATAGGGTATCCAAGCCTAGCTTTCTCAAAAATGTTAATATTGAGAGCTTCAGCTTTATCATTATTTCAGATGGGGAGGGGGGTGAGGGGTTTGTCTCGTGACATGTTTCATTTCACAACGGTATGATTATCGTTATTTAAAGGGAGTTAGTGGCACTATAACACTGATTAGTAATTATGAGGAAAAAGTCAATTTTGCACCGATATATATCACAAATGTATAGCCCCATTTCATGAGATTTTCAAATTGTGGATTAACATATAAAGTCAAATACTTGTGGTATTTAATACAATGATAAATGTTCTTGTTTGTAGTTTAATGGTGTTATTTATCATCAATTTATATATATGTTCATATTGCTGTGCATTTTTGTTATTGAAGTGGTTACATGTTCAAAATTCCCATTGCAATTTATATGTTTGCCTAACACTCAGCATGCCACAGGCAGACATATGATTATACTCGACCGACCAAAAGAACCAAAAAAGTAAAAAAAGAAAGAAAGAAAGCAGTCTTCACAATCTTGCGTAGAAAAAGACTCCAAAACCATGCGAAAAATGTAAAGAAGAAAAAATCAATGTGATCAACATTTCACAACCGTTTTTGCAATTTTTAATGTTTGATACTTTCAACGATTTCTTTAACCCTGAACCAATTGATAAAACTGGAGCTCGATTTCATTCGTAATGTTTTTGCGATCAAACTCTCTTAAGATGAGAAGGCGTCTGTTTGTTTGGCCCGTGTAATCAATATTTGTCTGTTTTTAGTTGATTGTGCGAATGAATATCACTGGATACTTGCTTTTAATGTCATACAGCATGTTGTGGGTGTTGTAGGTGGTGATACTGTGTTTATGGTTCAATGTTGTCATATCGTGCAGTCGGTGTTTGTGTGTAGTATCGTAAGTTATTTTAAATGCGGCGGACCTCGTCCGTTTGTCGTTCTTACTTGACATTTTGCTGTAAGGCTGTATCACATGTGTTGTTATAACAACTTGCACTGAATAGCACTAAGTCATTTTCAGCGATTCTTCTCTAGAATTACCCATAATGCATCGAAACAGTTTTCTAACAGGTCTGTCATATTTCAGACAGCCTGTTGGTGATAAATTTTTTGTTAGAGGGTGTGTAAATCTGATGAATTGAAATGAATATTTTGAAGACAAATTTTCTTTAACAGCAAGAAACAGGATTTATTTCCACTTCAAAGGATCACACTTAAAAGGGTAGTTTAAGATACACAGTTAATTAAAGGATTAAAGGATAAAGTCTGAAAATTTCAAGAGTTTTGTTAAGCTATAAAACCATAATTCAAAAGTTATCTGAAACTATAAGCTATAATGCATTTCAAATAATAAAATACAAGTTTTCAAAAGCAACTAAGAAATATATTTAAAAAAAAAAATTCCTACAAGATAATTACCAAGAAGTTAAAAACAAAGTGGGTTAACTTATTTCCTGTGTTTTCTCACAAAACAAATTAACCTCTGAATGAAAAATGTTATACATTAATGTAATCCAACAAGCTCTCTCAGAAATGTTTTCTTGAATAAGAACTGTCTTGTGTAGTTACTTATTTGATGCATACTATCAGTCAATCTGTCTGTCTGTCTGTCTGTCAGTCATACTATCAATGATAAGGTGCTTTTACTTAAACCCTATAACCCATCTTGCTCAGGTTGGGAGGAAAAGATGCTCCATACTAATGAAGGTCGGGCATTTAATATCGAGGATAGGTAGGAATTCGGGATCAAAGTTCCTAGTATCTCAAAACAAATATTAGTACACATTTAGAACTGATTTTCTCCTTTTGTAATTTTTTTTAAAAACTATTTTGGCATATTTCTTTGTGACAGTGTTAGATAATTTGTTTGTGATTGATGGGAATTTGATGAACCTCTTGTTGTAGCAGTTAGTGGACGTAATTGTGTGAAAATGTTGTATGGCCTAGCAAATGAAATTTGAGTAGTTTCAGAGATAATTAGGTATTAGTTAGATAATTGTATCTCATTACACTCCTGTTGTTTCAAATTGTGTTCACAGTTTGGTGACGGTTTCAAGTATATTCTATATTCCATTTATTAATATTTTGTGTTGTTTTAGGATCTTTTTTCGTCACTTAGTGTGAATGCCTTTGTAAGTAGGCTACGATGAATTTGATACAGATAATTCGAAAATTTGCAAGAAGTGTAGGGAAAAAAAAAATTGAAAACCAACTAAGAAAGTCACAAATATGTCCCTATATTATTTAATCACTGACTGTTCTTTCTAACTCAAGCAGAATTAATTGCAAAATACCATCCAATTCTGACTTAATTGCCACAAGCGTAAACAAATATTAAAAATGTCCCATGATGCAGTGTGTAGATTCCTAATGTGTGTTTACATACAGTACCTGATCATTACCACATGATAGTAAAAGTCCATGCGAGCCTGTTGTCATTTTCAGAAGGGCTAGTTTCTGAGGTGAATTGAAACATGCAGACATATAGTTAATATTTTATTCTAACAAGTCATATCCAAGCAATGTCAACAGTCTTTCTTCCCTGCTAAAGAAAACAAAATCTTTTCATATTGGTCATGGGCTTCTTATTGGGAGCATTGCATGTTATACTTTCAAGTTCATTGATTATAAACAATGATAAATATTAATATAAAAATAAAATTGTCTGACATGTACGAAACAGCAAATAGTAAAATTGTAAACATATCACTTTTGTAATACTGACTGAAGGTTAGAAACTCAATCAATGCTATTTTACATGTAAACTGTTCAAATATATATATGTCTCCCAGATCAGCTCATCCTAGGAATACTGGAAAGTCAAAACTGGTTTGAAAATACTATAAAGTATTACAAACAAAAAGAAAATTATGCCAGTTTCTGGATGAAGTCTTAACAGCTGTTACAATATATATAGCTCTACCTACAGGCCTAAACTTATGAATATTGGTCCCAAATTTGCTATGCTAGAAATTTGCTGCAAAAGTGCTTTTGCTGGAGGCTTGGATGCTCCAAGTTACTACCTAAAATAGTGGAGGGTTCTATTTGAATATTCAAAGCTTTAGAGAGGAATAAATGCTCTGAAAATGGCAATAAAATGCCTGTTGAAGTGTGCACATGAGTGACCATTATTTGATGTTTTTCTAGCATATTTTGGAGTAGTACAGATGACCCATAAAAAGACAATGCTTGGGAGGCCAGCTAGCTTATACCTTTAAGTATCTAGTTTTAAGCTGCAGTCCTTATTATTGTGACAAGAGCAGTTTCATGCTATTTGCAGCAAGAAACATTCTTACAGAAAGGCAAGCTAAAGCAGTATACAACATTACATACATATATGTTTACATAATACACATATTTACCTTACCACATGATCACACCTGTGAAATGATCCTAAAAGTTGCAACCACATGTCATCTAAAATGACAGATAAATTCTATATATTTGCTATCTCCTTGATATGACCTTCAAGAGTTAGATTCTAAGATGTATTTTTCTCCTACGAAGGCGCTGGGGGAAAAAAGAAAAATGCTTTGCAATGTGACATACATTCCTTCTCGCTTTCATGAAAGCTATGTAACTGTATTGTAGCTATTAATACCTGTACAGTACCCAGAGAGAGTCAAACTTAGGATTATTGGACTACAAAATCAGATTATTTAACCTACGTCAGAGACGAGTGATCGTTGAACTGGAAATTGAAGGCGCCCAAAGTTATAAAAGGCAAAGAAAATTTTTACGTCACTCGCAGATGTAAAGGAAACAAATCCAGCAAACTGCACACACACTGGTCATGGTTTGTCGGGGGAAATATATCTATTCGAGCAAAATAAGAATTAAGATGATATAGGGGCTGAACGTAAGGACTAGATGTATTTGAATAGCTTCACTCATAGTCATCATTGCAGAATATGTTTTTACAAAATCTGACAGAATTTTAAAATTTTTTATAGAATTAAAGCAAAAGTATGAGATTTAGAAAAAAAAAAAAAAATTCCAACCAAATTTCTTAGGTGTAGTATTAAGTTGGATGTTTTTAAATTTCCAAAATTAAATATTCAGTCGACTTTTGATTTTATATTTATGGTTGGAATGTTTAGAAAAGGATGGGGGTAACAAAGTCACTATGATAAAAAATACAAAAATAATATATGATATATTATAATATATTATAATATATATAATATAATAAAACATAATAAAACTACCGTATATGGTTTGGTGCATAGTATAAGGAACTATATATAGGTTATCAGTTTGTTATGAGTTACATTCTTGTTGAGTATTCTTCTATTTATGAGAATAAATCAACTCCAAAATTCCATATTTTCACTTTTTCAAAAATCATGTAATACAAAATTAGAGTTTTTTAGTCATTAAAATTTTTTTGGTAAATGTTTTCCTTTCCCACAGATTGGTGCCTTTTTTCTTATAAATTTATGCCTCGTTGTCATAGCAACCCAGTTTTCGGAGACAAAGCAGAGGGAGAGTCGGCTGATAGCGGAGCAGAGGAGGAGATTCAAGTCCAGCAGCACGTTGACCAGCAACAGCGAGCTGGGCAGTTGCTACGACGAAATCTTAAAATACATCAGTCACCTGATGCGTAAGGGCAAGCGACGGTTCCGCAGGTGGCGGAAACGCATGCAGAGCAAACGTCAGGGGAAGGTCATGCCGGCGCTGACCTTGCGGAGGAGGAAGAAGAAGAAGAAAGCCATGCCGATGCCGGACCCTACCCATCACTACCACGTAGGCAATGGGAGCCCCAGGGGCGGTAGGGCTCACGGGCAAGGGTGCTGCGACGACCCCAGCGAGAGACATTCGGGCGTCCTGAAGCATAAAAGTAGTAACATAGTCCCCAACAGTGAGTCGTTCCATTCTATAAGTTATTGCACAGAGCATCTATCTAAGTTAAATTATCCTTTATATCCCGAGTGTGTTCATTCCAAGTCTTCCCCGCATAGCCACGCGAACTGCACGCTCTCGATCCACCGGGCGTCCTCCATCAACTATCCGCCGACGACCAACTCCAAGGACTCGACGCAGAACGCTCTACTAGCCAAGTATAATATCGAGGAAGGAGTCAAAGCAGGCAAACTAGCAGAACGATGGAAAGAGCTGTGCACAGAGAACCATCAGAACCCTCCGCAGTTACCAGCGGTGACCGGCGACAAGGGACACAAAGGTCAGTATACCAGCTAGCCTTGTAGCTGTTGCATATTCAGTGAATTTATTGAGTTATTTGAATACAACACTTCTGCACTTACCAGCAGTGACCGGCGACAAGGGCCAGTATACCAGCTAGCCTTGTAGCTGTTGCATATTCAGTGAATTTATTGAGTTATTTGAATACAACACTTCTGCGCTTGCCAGCAGTGCTTATTATCTGGAATTACATGTGTTGCATATTCAGTGGATTTAATATCCTTCTGCACTTATCAACAGTGCCTGGCAATTTGGGACACAAAATTGGGTTTACCATGTACTACCTTTATATAATGAATATTCAGCGAATTTAATGACTTGCTGGATAATTACCATTCTGCACTTTCCAGCAGGGCCTGATGACAATGAACATGAATGTCAGTACAATACTGTTTATTAACATATATGTGTTGCATATTCATTGATTAGCGAGTGCCTAGTGACAATGCAAGGGACGCTAATTTCAGCATGTATTTCTTGCATATATGGTTTGATCTATTGAAATCCTATTTGGAACAATAATAGCCAGAAAAGAGTGACTATTTGACTATGCTAAAATTTTGCTATAAGGTACAGTGAAAAATGGTGGTTTCTTTTTTTACCGACCTACTTTCAGTCCTACATTGTAGGGGCCATCAATTTCTGATCAGGTGTTGCACACATGACTCCAGACCTGGTTTTCAGTATATCCTGGTGTGAGGGTGGTCAAATGTTCATCAGTTGGTGCAAAAATGACCCTGCTCCTGCTCTCCAGTCTCTGGAGGAATTAGAATTCTGATCCATTGGCGCAATCTCCGACTTACACACTCTTGGATATTTTAGCCAATATTGCAAATTATTGTTTTAGATGACACAACACAAATAGCTGCTTATTAAAGGATGGTTGCTTTGGGTCAGTTAAGCATTGATTTGGTTCAGGGTCCTTCAATAGCTATTATTATACTTATGCCAACTCACCTGTGATGAATATTTTTAGTTTGGCTATTAAAACTAAAGAGCAGCCCATGGTCATTGATTGTCTTTATTCAAAAGACCATTTAAGCCGAAGGGGAAAATTTAACTTCCTTTGTAGGAGGCGATCATTCAATTATCTAATCAGCATACAAGGATGTGATAACATCGCCCGTAGTTAGAAGGTCTTGGCATTTGATTCCCAATTTACAGTGATATTTCAGCATTTCCTACAGTTATATTGAAGATCTTATGTACTTTATGGCAGTAGCGATATCTGTTAATTTGACTTCAGTGACAGACAAAATTGGGATATGAATTGGAATTTGTTTTTGTAATGTGATTGGTCAAATCTTTCCAATAAGAAAACACTGGCTTCGTTAGTGCGGCACTGCACAGTGTGTATTAGTTGCAATGGTCGACCATTTGAGCTGCACCATATGTGTGCTGAATCTCGGTACGGGCAAAGGTACGTACATATAACTACTAACATCATGAAATCCCTTCTCCCCCCCCCCCCAAAAAAAAGAAAATTGAAAATCCCAACAAATTGAAAATTTCTCCAAAGCTATATTGACTGGAGATATCCCCCCCTCTGATATCGCCCCCCCCCCCTCATTTAACATCCTAATGCTGACACTTCCTAACAGAAAACTATGTGCCTTTCTCATTCAATTGGTGTCCTTGTTGATATATTCTTGTGTTTATAGCATTGACCAAAGTTGCCTTTCTCATTCAATGAGTGTCCTTGCATTTTGTTGATGTTTTCTCGTGTTTATAGCATTGACCGATACAGTGCCTTTCTCATTCAATTGGTGTCCTTGTATTATTCTTTTTGTTATAGCGTTGACTGATATGGTAAATTGTGGAATTTCACTTGAACACGCTTTATACAACGTCACCGTGTGTATAATACACTATTTGCAATTCAGAGTTCACTGCATGCTAACGTCTGATAATTGGTATCGGTTATTTATGACTACATATTTAACAGCAAAATATGATCCCAAGTTTTGCGTAGCGTATTGTTTACAGTCATCAGCCAGTCTATCTCGAGGGTCTGGCACGAACGTATTTGACTTCGAGTATTTCTTCCTCTTCAGAAAACCTCACCCTTTATTTTATACTTGCTTAAGAGAGCGTAATATTTTGCCGTACACCGCAAGTTCTGTGTTTATGTGCGAGATAGTCGGTGAAAGTGTTTTCGAACGAAACCCCTCGTTACCTGACATTTATGGCTGTCTCGATGTTCCGAGATCTTAATTTATCTTTCTGACATTTGCAGGTGTCAACATTGAAATTAAGGAAAGTAACATATCAGCAGGTGCATTTACTTTCACTCTCGCTGTCGGCCGAAGGTTCTGGCTGGCTAGGTGTTTAGCCCACGATTAATGACTAGAAAAACAAAAGAAGTCAAGCCTAGGCTAGCTCACAAACTTTGACAGAATTTGGATGTTGTTTCTTTTGGGGAATGACAATGAAACCTCTTAAAATAACAGGGAAACGAGGGGAAAAACTGTGACGAATGTCTACAGTTGGTGGTGGACAGACGGAGAGATTAAGGTGCAATATTATGTGTGTTGGTAGATTTCATAGCATTTGAAAGATAGCCAGGAGGATTCATATGCCATCAGTTGTAAAAAGCAAAATATTTTGGTCTGTTGGTTGTTGGAAGGAATTGACACATGACAAACAAAAATATGGCTGATTTTCCTTGCTGTGGGGCTCAATGGTTCCAATTTCTATCGTGTTCAATTTTGGCTCACGCTTTTCCAAAGATAATATTTGAGATATTTATTAAAAAAGCCTTAACCTGCAGTGTGTAATTTAATATTAGTCTGTGTAATTTCAAATCTTTCCCTTAACCCCAGTTTCAGTTTTAGTTAATTCATAGTGGGAAGTCAACCACTACTTTATTGTTTCTGCCCGTAAGTGCATAAATGCATATATCTAGGAGAACTAATCCCAGGGAATAATTTGTCCGGGATCCCATTGCGAAGTGTCACGCCAAATGGTATTATCGCTGTATACATGCGCAAAAGATGGTATGGCAGTATTAACACAGGAAAAAATAGTATTTTTAAAAGGTGAAAAATTCTGGGCCTTCGAAACTGCTATACGAAAATTTTAACATTCAATTGATCCTTGAATGATTCCACTTGTAATGTCCCTGCATAATGTATAAAAATTTTACACTGACTGCATTCTGGTCACTCAATTTTTTTCCTGTCCCTATGGCGATATAATATTCATCATTAACTGTTATTGTTAACCCAGAGGTCTGATTTTTTCCCCCTCTCTCTCTATCTTTGCCTTCACAGATACCCTTGTACCACTGCACCAGCCTTTAGCACAAAGGTTATCAGCCCCTCCCTTGACTTACCCTTACCCCGTCCTTCCACCTGCAGGTCATTCCACTCACACCTCTTGCCCCGTCCACACGCCTTGTCCTATCCACACCCCTTGCCCTACACACGCCCCTTGTCTAGTACACAGACCAAGTTGCCTGAGGAACAGGGATGAGGAGGATGCCTCGGATGAGAGTTCCAGCTCTGGAGAGGAAGAGGAAGATGAAGACACGTCCGGGGCGGACTCGGATGTGGAGCATAGAGCAGGGTTTAGAGTGAGTCATCTTTACCTTATCACTTATCAATATTTACTCTACAATTATCTAATTCTCTTTAACCATGGTAGCAATGAGCCTCGTTCACCTCTGCAAGAATCATTCGCAGATCGGGTAGAGTCAGTGATGGTATTAATTAGTCAACGATTAGGTAATCTGGTGTTAATGTATATATGTATGTATTTCAGATCCTCCTGCAAGCAGGAACTTGCGAAGAAGCCTCATTGGCTTATCAAAGCCGCAAGCTGACTGAAGTCAGTCTCTTACATTCATATTTAACGTCCATGATTATGAATTGTCAATTTTCAACAACTCTGTAACTGGACGACATACATTAATCTTGGAGTGACTCGAACCGGGGACCTTATGATTGGAAGGCACCGGCGTTAACCACTGAGCTAACACTCCACGTTAATGGGCCGGTATTCCACTTAATAACCACTTAAAACTATAATAAAAAATATTTTGTATTGTAGAAAATAAGTGCAGCTGGACAGTGTTTTTGTATTTTGTCTGTGTTTGCGATTCAGAGTTGTAAGGAGCATATATATGTATATATA
>JAIPMN010031536.1:0-18604 GCA_020650975.1 Apostichopus californicus
ACACGAGATGTCAGTCAGTCAGTGACCCATGTAATAATGTACAGTCGCAGTTCCTTCGGAAATCTCTCATGAAGCGAACCATCTTATCAAAAGCTGTCTGGAGGGAGCTAATGGGAGATCGCAATCCTCAGACCATAATAAATAATCGAATATTTTGTAGCAAGATGGCCTTCGTATCCATGTGAAGAAATATAAAAAATAAAGCGCACTTCTACAGCGACCATGACGTTATTCTTTTCTTACAGTATATTTTTCGCTAGGCCAACGACATCTCACCCTCTCGGTGGGGGAAAGAATGACGTCATGATATGTGGCGGAGATGGTCCCTGGGGATGGGGGGGGGGGAGCAGGAGTACGCAGACAACCGATCTCAACTTATCCTCTCTACACCTAATATTCTGACCTTTCTCAGAGACTATCAACTTCATTGTTCGTTAGGACAGTGTGCCTATGACCATTGAGCTGGTAAAACAGCTTCCTATTCAGGCCAACCATGTAGAACTAATTCCTGTCCGACATAAGTGTGACCTTTTCACCATCTGGAAAATGTTCACATAGGCCTATGTTTAAACACACATGACATCATGAGAATGGATACCCTTATGACCTCACTCCTCCGCCATCGTGCAACCTTTTCATGTGTCATCTGTACTGGGGAAGTTTTATTTCAATCATTCCATACAGTAATTCACTGACTTTGTGTACCGTCGATGGCTCTCCCAAAGGGGTCCGTATATGCGCGATTTATCCTGACACTTGATCTCAGCTGAAAGAAATCAGAGTATTACTTACTGGCCCCCAGGAATGCTGTCTTCGCTGGCTGCTAACATTTGTGTTGCCGCCTTATACTTAAAAATCACATAACAAATCACATCGGTTATTTCATGGCCGCCGCCATTAGATCGGCCTGAAAAGAGAAGTTGCACTGTGACTAGCAAACATGATCACAAATATGACAGCAGAGTACCGCTGGTTTGATCGTATAAACCAGAGAGACGATACGGGGGGGGGGGGGGTGAAAACGGGTAACGCCTCCATGATTTAAGTCTATGATACTGTTAAGTTTATAATACAATATCTAGGAATTAATGTCCAACATTCTGCTGTCGACAATGCCCCCTCCCCCCCCCCCAATTAACAAGTAAGTCTCATTCAAAGTTATTTGTTTACATTTGATACAATTAACAAAATACGAAATAATATCATTAATAAATGATATTGACAACATCAAAATTTGATTTTTCTACCCCATCCCGCAGAGGACAAATTCAAAACTCGCATTAATAAAAGGCGGGTCAAGAAATTCGTGAACTTTACCGAATATAGCCTACTGACCCCTTTTATCCTCCGTCTTACAACAAAAAGAAAAAAAGTCAAGTTTATCACCCCACACAGACATGATCAAAGCGACCGACTTCTCGGTAAATAGACCCATCACACTCAGAATAATTGCCTCCATCATCAATATTTTATACACAAATCAGTTTCGAATGTTCCAATTACATGTAGACCGATAGCCGGAGCCTATAGCCTAGCCTACTTGATGTGGACCAAATGTTTGGAACGCCAAATAAGTATACACATTTACAATTAGATTCTTAAAATATAGGCACAGTGTTCATTCAAATTCGTATTCGTAAAGTATTTATAGAGCAAGTAATTGGCTATGTACAAGCATCTAAGCATCGAATTAAGAACGAAACAAAGGCCGCGACATTACCAATGCATTAGAAACTGAAAATATGTCACTTAATTGTTTTGTGGTCACCTGATTTTGGGTTTATATACATAGCCTAATTTAAGGTGGAATATTGTAAGTCCTTCTCAAGGTCGGTGTTGGCTTCTGGGTACATTTAGTGAAAGCTCAATTATTCAAAACTAGTTAAAATAATTCTCATTTCTAGTGACTTTATTTAACTTATTTGTGAAGGGATGCTATCCTATCACTTTATCGAAGATTTAGCAGTGTTGCGAACACAAAAGCTGCCCGAATATGCAAAACTTATCTTGCAGATATTACTATCTAAAGAATTGAAACCTGATCGAATCGAGTGCCCTTTTTCAATCATAAATTAGCACAAAGTTTCCCATCTGTCGCCAGCGCGAGTGTTGATCAAGAATATTTAAGCTCGTGCTAAATCATAACTTACGTTTTACAAGTTGTTTATGTTTGTTCTAAAGTATTTAATCCGTCTAGTCATAAATGACATCATCTCGAATAAATCACACCAAAGGTTTTCTGAGTTCAAACAATTTAACCACCCATGGTACTGGATTTCGAACATTTTTTTTTCAATGTTCGTGGGAAAGTCGATAACCATTTATTTATTAAATTTATGTCATGATGAAATCATATTTAAAAATTTCTCTTGCGGTCAATTTACCGACACTATCAGCTCGAAATGTTCATATCTACAAACAGGGATGTTCTCATATTGAAAAAGGTCATCTAAAAATAAAATATTATCCTTGGAATTTATTCTAAGCGCGGTTAGCAGAATGGGTAAAAACCATAATTTGAAATTACACAACCAAAAAAAATATAAATAAATTTGTTATTCGGGGAATATGACAAGATATTCTGCAAATTTTAGATTCTTCGCCAATACTTAGATTGTAACCCACTTGTTACTTTTGAAGATGTAATGAAGATGTCAGAGAGCAGAGTTTAGTAGTTAAAGGTCACTTTCCTCCTTGCCTAGACACAATGTTCTTATATAGAACCTTTTAAAGACTATGTTAAGTTAGCTGCTTAAAAGCTGTGACTAGTTAGAGTAAGTTAATTTAAGGATAAGATGAGAAGGAGTCATTTTTTTAGTGACATCTGGCCACTTTGGATCACTGGTTATTAAATAAAACACCGCAATGGGCATATAACACGATGATTATAAATAACCATGGTCCCAGTCATGGCTTCCAAATATGAGAAATCTGCATTTTTTATCTACTGTATGTACAGGAACCCCACTCCCCTCCCCACCCCACCTACACCCCTCTATTG
Organism: Apostichopus californicus; assembly: GCA_020650975.1. Lineage (NCBI taxonomy): Eukaryota > Metazoa > Echinodermata > Holothuroidea > Aspidochirotida > Stichopodidae > Apostichopus > Apostichopus californicus. The sequence goes on from JAIPMN010031536.1 coordinate 3,002, forward strand.
TTCCCCGTAAGAAATCATCATACGAACAAACTGAGAATATACTTTGGCAAAAAAAAATACATTTCTGCGTACTCATTAATCAAGGAGTGTTAGCTCAGTGGTTAACGCCGGTGCCTTCCAATCATAAGGTCCCCAGTTCGAGTCTCTCCAAGATTAATGTATGTCGTCCAGTTACAGAGTTGTTGACAATTCATAATCATGGACGTTAATATGAATCTAAGAGACTGACTTCGGTCAGCTTGCGGCTTTGATAAGCCAATGATGGCTTCTTCGCGAGTTCCTGCTTGCAGGAGGATCTAAAATACATACAATCTACAGCAGAGCTAGTTCGTGGGTTTTATTCTCTTTTCCTTTTCAGCACCGTTTAATTTTCATCCAGAATACTCGGGTATTATTGATGATACAACAACAACTAACAATAAAGAGGTTAATGGAAGGAACTTCTCCCACTCAGACAGTCCAAGCAGGGATAACAATCAAAGATACCGCGAATATCGTGTTATTCGTCATGTGACTAAACAGGTGCAACGCTCTCCTCACGACAAGACTAGTAGTAGCAGGGCGAGTAGGCGGAGGAGGAGGCGTGGCGCCACGGCACAAACAGGGAGTCTATGGTCCAGTGGTATCATAGCTTACACAATAGACCATAAGTTTGAGAGTAAGTGCCTTAATTCAATTTTTTATTAACTTATTAATTAACTTGTTAACTTAATTAATTTCTAAGCAGCATGTTGAATACATTTAAAATAATTTCAATGCTAAGACAAGCCTTCATTGTTGATTGTATTGATTATAGTCATCATATAGTTAAAAAACTTGGACAGACAAAATTAAGGGGAGGGAGTGGGATACAAAATCAATATATTTTTGTATGTGTTAACTGTTGTCTGAGAAAGATCAGAACTGGTTGAATTTACCAAACGGTTTCGATTTTACCGAGATGAGGTGTATTGGGGAATCTTAAATAAATTAGTGGTAATTCCTGAAAGGTTCCAATGTTTCGATATCTTTATTCCAAAAACAAGTACCCAGCTCCACAAAAACAGCGAACACCGTTATATTTTTATCTATTGTTTTGTTCTTAATGTTGTTTTAATTCTGATGAATATTTAGTATAAGTTTTATGTGATATTTTATTTGATTGCAGATACAACCAAGGACATGATACTGCAGGCAATGCGTCACTGGGAGAAGCACACCACATCCTGCCTTCAATTTGTGGAGCGAGATCAGCAAGAAGATTATGCATTTTTCACCAAAGGAAACGGGTAACTTATGAAAATAATTCTGCAAGTTATCATCAATTAAATTCCCGTTAATCCTATACATTATGAAGGGATTGATAAGGTCCATAAGATGCTTCTTTCATAACAATATGGCGTAGAATAGTATGGGAGGTCGTAGCGCGTTCCTATGTGATATTGTACCCCGACTACTACCCCCCTCCCCCCAAGATGATAACAAAACAATTTATTCACACAATTTATACACAGCCAAGCATAAAACAAAGAAACACATGAGCATTATATTAAAGAAAGGAAAAGATTTAACAACAACCACGATATCAAAATTGTTCATCAACCTCAGCATTATTAGTGCACAAAGTTAAATGGACGACAAAGGACACAACAGGAAAATTTTGCCCGCCGTCTTTGCGCTCATTGAATGGCAATGAGCTGTATGTTCCGAGATCCATTCCCACCGTAACAAATTCTTTTCCATTTTAGGTCATATTTCTCAGTCGAATCTTTAAGTATATTGTTTATAAAGTTCCCATGCTAGCAAACGTGATGATGGCCATAACTTACGTAACTTGCTGATAGACTGCTCGACCTGCAATAGGGTGCTAAAGGGTTTCAGACAGGTCCGGTCAACCAGAGGTCGACGAGAATCGTCTTCGGTGGCGCACGTGAATCCTTGCCTGATTGGGCCTGACTATACCCTTTGCTACCAGCATGTATACTTAATGTATACTTAATACGTGGCCCGATGAGGTTTCATCTACCCACGAAAGCTGTTAAAAGAGCCATCGCAATAATTCATGAATTAAGTGAATTAATAAACAGCGCCATCTTTTTCAAGTCTCCGTGTGTCATCCGAGTTTATATGTATAAAGGCTATGATATTAATACAAAATACAAAACAATGTGTCGTCAGTTGTAACTCAAACATATGACGTCATTGTGACGTTATCTTGAGGTATCGCTGTATGTAAAACCATATTTGTTATTGATATTAGTATTTGATTGATACCTCAGCAGTCAATCCTTTTGATACTTCAGATGCTGCTCTTCAATTGGGAGAAATGGTGGGATGCAGATGGTTATAATAGGGTATGGATGTGAGAGGTTTGGAACAATTCTCCATGAAATAGGACATCTAGTTGGGTTTTGGCACGAGCAGAATAGGCCGGATCGAGACAAATACGTCACCATTCTGCCAGACAATATCATCCAATCAGAACTACACAACTTTAACAAAGTTTCTGATGACACGGTAAGAAGTTTCACGAAACAATTTGACAAAATCCCATTTCAAATTCAACTTGTAGAAAGCGGTTTATATTTTAATGGTAATGAACATATGGCCTCCCACAGATAAGAAACCGATCGTTTCTCCTGAACAACCCACTCGTCACCACTTTAGAATAATTCGGTTAACCCACCCACCGCTGTAGACCCACTTACCCACCGATACACCCACACCACCGAACCACCATCCCCATTCCACCCTCTTCCAACCGATCAGTTTTCCGATCCAATCTCCATCCCTGTCATTTACGGTCATCCTATAGTTGTCATAGATACTTTGTTCTCCCTTTCACAGGTAGACAGCTTCGACCAACCATATGACTATAATTCTATTATGCACTATGGGGCGCGTGTGTTCGGTGTTAACAGTAAACCAACAATACAAAGCAAGGCTTCTCAGCCCTTAGGCCAGCAGATAGGCCTCAGTGTTGGCGATATTGTACAGACGAGAATATTGTACAGATGTACAAGCATATCAGGTAAGCCAGACCAGAACCACAGTTGTAAATTAATATTATATATTGACTTATTTCAACTTTATCACTTGATTAGCAGTTAATTATCTTCCAGATACACTACTCAATCACAGAGAGAGTCAATTGATTAGCAGTTCATTCATACTTAGTAAAGATTCCTAAATCCTATTGGTCCATTCAGGTCAGCTGACCGTGGTTAATCCTGTGAGTAACGCACAGTAAAATTACGGGGCATCACTTTAATAAATCTTTGGTTATATGTAACCAAAAATGTTTTGTTTTATGAGTTTTCCCCCACACAAATGGTAGTGTATGAATGAACGGGGTTAATCAACGGTCTAGCGTGCGTTACTCACATGATTAATGCACTCCGGGTGTTAATGCTATCGCTGGATGCTCTCGGGCTCCGCCCTCGTGCACCGCTTGCATTATCCCCCGATCGTGCATTAATCCTGTGAGTAACGCACGCTAGACCGTTGATTAACCCCTTATTAATCATCTTGCACAATACCCTGCTAAATCATAGACATGTTGAGAGTAAAACACGTATATATATATATAGTAACAACATGAAAACTTAAAAAAACTTACTGGTAAAAAGTGACTAAATACATTTTTTTTTCTTAATTAAGCGATGCTACTTATCAGTTTTATGTTATTTTTAAATATTTTTAATTTTTTTAATATTAAAAATATTTTAAATATTTTTGTAATATTTACATAATTACAATAACAACTAAAACCTGTATTACCGATACCTCCTTTCTCTGGGTCTCGGCTTATCCTGACCCAAATCCAACCATTAATCTGTTTATAATTATTGCAAGTATTACGGTGCATGTTTGCCATACCAACAGCACATTATATCACTTTATACAGAGCACCTTCTTGACAATTTCTCCAATACTTAATTTACAGATTGTGGTGGTACCATTTTTCAAAATCAGGGCTTTGTGATGTCACCGGGATTTCCCCATCCGTACACAACGAACCAGACTTGTGATTGGTCAGTTGGTGTGGATACAGGGCATGCAATGCGTATTGAGTTTTATCATATAAATATGCCAGGTGAGATTACCTCAAGATTACTAATTATAATTATTCAAGATTAAATTATACCAGATGATAATTCTTTGCAACCGATCTCTTGAACAATCAAGCAGCATTAAGACGGACTTAATAGTTTTTCATGAATTTATTAGTTTTTCAGTTAAAGAAAAACACGTAACTGGTAATGATTTTATGGATGAACTTTTGCATTCTGGTACAAATTATAACAAATGTCTTGTAAACTCCGTAGTCAGTATAGGCCCCAAATTATAGCATGCTATAATTGCTAGAATTTTTCAAAAAGTACTTTCCTGGAGGTCTTTAATCTCCAAATTGTTCTCAGACATTCTTAAGGAACACACAAGATGACTGCATGTCCCAGTGTGGAACATTTCCTCGAAGATTGTAATAAAAACAGTTTAAAAATTTTGACCAAGGTGACCATATTTCATATTATATTTCAAATATATATATATATTATTTTATATATATATTTTTTATATATTTGATATATTTCATATTTTGGGTAAATACAGCATAAACCTTTAACCTTTGTTTTCCCACAGTAAGCGTATAGTCAAATTACTACGTTAATAATAATAATGATAATAATGATAATGATAATAATAATAATAATCATGGGTTATTTTTATGTTTCTGTTTTAATTAATTAAAAACTCAATTTCTCATTTACATATTTCAATCTATTACAGTTGAGACAAAAGGTGGTAAATGTCACGATACACTGATAGAGGTTAGAGAGGGGTATGGCATACTTGCGCCACAAATAGCCCTATACTGCGGATATAGAAAACCAAGGCCCTTAATTCTTGATAGCGGGAAACTGTGGCTGCGTTTTCGCTCCAGTTCCCATAGAAACCATCGAATGAATGGTTTTTTGCTTCGATTTCAATCGGTGTGTAAGTATTGTCTTTCCAGCAAGTGTATTTGGAGTTGGAGTTTGATGTTTTAATAAATGGCGGAGGAAGAGCAAAGTTACAAAAGATGTGAATTGATGTGATTTTGTGGCCCGACATGGGAATTATGAATGTCTTGGGTATGTTACGATGGAAGAAATAGCATAGCTTTGGTGTAGTCTAACGGATTGGGGGGGGGGGGGGGGTTGTCAACTTGTTTAAACTTCTTTCAATGATAAGTAATGACCGCAGGTTAGCGAGTTCTTTCAACTTTCAGCAAACTAGTGTAAGGTATATAAAACACTAAAGTTGGACCCAGTTTCATTGTAGCTTAGCGTTATTTTGTTTTGAAAATGAAGAAAACTTCTCCCAGTCTGTAAAATTCAATGTAAATAAAGGATGGTTAAATTTGGTATAAGTTAGCCCCGAATTGTCTACAAGAGTACACTTGCAGTATATTGCCTTTTAATGAGCCTTTGATTTTTCGTCCCTTTAATTATTTTCTAATGAAACAAGTGATTTGCATCACCCATAACACTGTGTGCGACCATCTTCTCTTCCGTTTTACATATAAAGCTCCGCCTCGTGTGATGACGTCATTACAGGGCGCAATCAAGAACTTAAACTACCCATTGCCTTTGCCACCTGAATCCAATCAAATTTGGGTCATTACAATACGGGAAGGGTTGTTTGTTCTCCTGAAGGTCCTGGACCTAGACATCGCTGGTGAGTTTTAATTACCTGAATAACTTCGTGCGGTAATTTATTTTCAATCTTGACCGTATTTTCTTAGGCTTAGCTCAATTGAAATATAATAATTGAGAATATGAAGCTTATTAATACATCGAATAGAGTTGATAATTATTAAGTAGATATGTATTAATTTGCTTTATAGCTGAAGGTAAAACATAAATTTAGGATAACAATTTACATGGCAACCCTGCTTTCATAGAAATATGAAAGGACTGTATCTATGCATCTAATTCAACGTCACAGATGTATTTTAATAAATTACACCATTTTATGATAACAGTTTTTTTTCCAGTTATTCCTATTAATAAATGTGAATAGACATATACAATTGTGATTGTCCTTTTCGAGGTTTTATCAATTTTATCTTCATAAACAGTATCGACAAGAACTGGTTGCCATGGCGATTATCTTCTTATTCTGGACGGACCACACAGTTACTCTGATGTCATCACTAAACTCTGCCAACGTCAAAGTCACGTGGGTCTTGTCTCTTCCGGTCAGGATTTAAGAATCGAGTTACATTCGGAACCATTCGGAGCCCGAGATGGTCAACACACGAGTCTCCAAGCATATTATAAAGCTAGAGGTAGGCCTCATATCAAATTATTAATATTTCTCTGTATTCAGTTAGAAGGAACATAAATTTGTATCATGTTGATAATGTATTGACTATGTTCGAATAATGTCCTGATCCTCGGGGACATTATACAAATAATGAATGGTTATGAGTTGAAAGATGTAATTTGTTCCATTCAACTCGGCTGCGCCTCGTTGAATGGAACATTCCATCTTTCAACTCATGAAATATTTGCACTATTGCACGAATGGAAACCATTCATTATTTGTTTTATACAACACCTTCAAATTTGGATATAATTGGATGTAAAATACACTCATGCAACAGATTGTTTTGAACAGACAGGTTTCTCTGCTCTCTTACCATTGAAAAAAGTGCTATCAAAAAAGTATAACGCATGGTTCTATTTCATAGCGTGCAATAGTGCGGATTTTGCATGCAATCGACGAGCAATCGACCAATCAAATGGCCGGAATATAATTAGGTGTTGTATAATAACTTATAGCCAATTACAATAGCCATGTAATGAAACCAGCCTTAACCAGTCATAATTACACTGAGCCATTGAGACACACCATAATGGCCACACACTCATAGCTGCATATACTAATAGTCATGTTATGTACTAACAGCTATATACTTTCATATAACCACCAGCAAATTAACTAATAGCCATATAAATCCATATATGCATGGTCTCAACTTATGGCTATATTTACCGATATCCATAATGAATGATATCCATATCATAATTATTAATTAACACATACTAATTGGCATATGCTATTATAGCCATATATAATGTCCATATATAAGTTAACATACTGTAATGGGCATTTACTAATAGTCATATATACTAATAGCCATAAAATAGTAAACGTATACTAATAGCCATAGGGCATAAATAGTAATAGCCATAAATATAAATAGTCATAAATAGTAATATTCATATATACTAATAGCCATATAATAGTAAACATATACTAATAACAATTGGCCTATATATTAATAGCCATAAATACATTTAGGCATAAATACTAATTTTCATATGTACTAATAGCCATATAATAGTAAACATATACTAACAACCATTGGCCTGCATATTAATAGCCAAACATACGTATAGTCATAAATACTAATAGTCATATAAACTAGTATAACCATAAATTCTAAACAACCATATAATAATATTCATACATCGATAACAATTTTCTAGGCCATATACTGCTAATAACCACCACCCCCTCCCCCCCCCCTCATTTTTTAACCACCATTGTCTGTTCCTCCTCTCTTTTCCGTATCTTGATGTAGAAAGCTGGTACATAAGCAGCATCTCACAATCACACATTGTAAAGCATACTTGTGAATACAGAATAGTACGCGTACAGGCATTTTTTAAAGGTACCCTGCAGTATATGATGATTACTTCAGCTGAGTACTATAGTACGGGTACGAGAAGAGATTATAGAGTACTAAAGTTATGATTAAAAACAAGACAGATTATTCAATACATAATGATGCTTTCAACCAAAAACATATAAAGCCATCATATTGCCCAATATATGTATATAAAACAGTTGGAACTTTATTTCACCTCACCTCACAATTTCATATGTGATTTTTTTTTATTTCATCCAAAGATGTCAATGAATGTCTCCTCAATAATGGAGGCTGTGCTCATGCCTGCAAGAACATATTTGGGACCCGTCTCTGTGGATGCAGATACGGTTACAGGTCCATCGACCACTATAACTGCGAAGGTTGGTCTAACAAATTGCTGGGGTGTATTGGGGAGGGGGGAGAGTCAGCTAGACGTTTAAGCAATAAGCATCTTTCAGATACATTGCCATTCCCAACCCCTTCCGAAAAATTCTTGCTCATGCTTACGCCTTCAATTGGGATGAAAATGAATATACATTTATTATTATTATTATATTTGGACGTTTATAACCAAGGCAAAAAGACCTAGCTTTTATAGAGAATATAAACTAGGCAGAACGATTTTCAGCCGCTGTTTTCCAGTTCGTTATCACTTCAATATAATACTCCATTGTAACTTGGATTGGAAACATACTATGACTCATATGTACGCACACCTGCGCATGGTACAACATGTAAATACCAAGTCATTAATGTGCTTTGGTCCCACAGATATCGACGAATGTGATAAACATAATGCTGGCTGTGCAGGTATCTGCGTGAACACAGAAGGGTCTTTCTATTGCGCATGTCAAGAAGGTTACCAGCTAGCACCCGGCAATAAAACTCACTGCATAGGTAAGGTACTGTTCTATATAATAATAATATGTTTGAACAGTTATAGGCTTTATTGTCTTGCTATATCCTATAGAAAGTGTATTTCCAGGAACAAAAGAATGCACTTCCTGCGCATATAAATCCTTCACAAACAAGAACAGGTGTGGATAACTGGGTGCCCACGTGCACACAGATAAACATGAATATTCATGTTAACGTGCTGAACAACATCTTACTATCATAGTTAGTAAGATTGCAAGGATATATACTATAGAAAGTGTATTTCCATGAACAAAAGAATGCACTTCCTGCGCATGTAAATCCTTCACAAACAAGAACAGGTGTGGATAACTGGGTGCCCACGTGCACACAGAAAAACATGAATATTCATGTTAACGTGCTGAACAACATCTTACTATCATAGTTAGTAAGATTGCAAGGATATATCCTATAGAAAGTGCATTTCCATGAACAAAAGAGCACACTTTCTACGCATATATGTCCTTCACAAACAAGAAATTTAGTTTCCTATGGATATTTCCTAGCGGTTATTTGGATACTTTAAGCAGATTAGAGGTTACATTGGAAATATTATAATAATGACTAAGGCAATTTTGTAGACTTTTTCCTTGCCAAAAAACTTTACAGTTAGTCCCTCAAAATTTCTCAATTTTCATCACAGACTGTCATGTAAATGTAATATAACCAACAAGCTGACCAGTACGCATAACCAGCTTAAGGCCAGAGGCCGGTGTTGTTCGACTCCGAGACGGGTATCACTATATAATTCTGTAATGAACATGGCATAAAGGATATCTAAACAGAAATGTCACTCACTTTATTATGTAGACGTTAACCCTATTCATTACGTCCCAACAAGTAGACAAAATATTGAATTGACGAGATTAATCATTATAAGAGATCAATTTATCATTTTGCTACAAATTGTTAAAACAATCATTTTTCTTTTCATTTTGCAGCACAAAATGTTAAATTTCGCACATATCAGATTCAATGAATATATTAACTGAACGGTTAATAATTTTGTAGAAAATTGCTCCTATATATTAATATATATATATACAACAAGATCTTAATATTTTAAAGGTACCATCTGCTACCTTTACCATTTGTTTTACTATAGTAGATGCGTTGTTCTGTAACGTATACTAATACAGGCTTAATGCATATCGTGTCCAGGAACATTTGATAGTTATTAACACGATGTCATAAATATATGAAATATGAGAAATACTTTCCAAAGATTACAGTCGGCTAATTCATCTACAGAAAAAAAGAGTATACGTTTCCTTGTTGAAGTTTCTCCAATCGATGTTGCAAGTTTTGCAGAGTTTTGAATTTCAAAAACATGTCTAGATTGATAAAAGAGGGAACAACAAACCCAGAAAGCTGTTTAAGCTCTTGAAATAGAGTACTTTACAAGATTATAAATAATTAAATACCAATACTAAATTGCACCAACGGTTGACGTACTGTTTCACGACACACTTTCACCGTCACCTATATAGTTACACAGAAAATATATCTTGGCCATATACCGCAGGCCTATAAAGTAACGGGAAGGTTAAAACTTATAATAGTTTCATTAATCTTTCACAAGTTGACGCAAACCTCTCGACAACAGCGTCAGGTTACAATTTAGTCACTTAGGAAAAGGCTGACCTAAGGCATCCAGAAATGGCGCGCGCATGGCAAAATAGTCGTTTTAATGACATATAAACCCAGAAAAAATGGATTATTGACCTTAAGTTTAATATGCACATTCAGGTTAAAAAACCTAATGGAAGCCATGATTAGCTTTGCATACAATAACATTTGGGCATGCGCACTGATAGGCCAAAGCGTAATCATATATCCTCAAACAGCACTTCATGCAGTTTCCCGCCAGAATTAATGTCTGCTCATCCGTCCGTCCGTCCGTCAGTCAACAACGGTTGACAGGCCATTGCTCTCAGATCATTTGCTGATTTTTTTTAACCAATGTTGGCGAAGTCGTAACATGCATTGAGGGAGGCGGGGGCTAAGGTGGTAACAATTTCAGAAAAAGTAGCAGGTCAAAGGTCATTTCGGCTCATAAAGCGTCAAGGTTTGATATCACGCAAAAGCCTACTCCTCTAAGGGTAATGTTTGATTTTGACTTGGTCAGTGATCCAGTGTATGGTAATTTATAAAAGTATTTACTTTTGAAGGTTAAAGGTCACTTGGGGTCTAAAGAGGTCAGCACACCCACAATTACATTAATAATTCTACTCCTTGTAGGCTTTAAATTGTTTACTTTGACTAATCTTTTCAGAGATCAAATACCATTTGGGCGGCAAAAGAATCCCAAACAGGGTCAATCACATTTAAAGACCCTATAATATTAAAGATTTGTTTACAGTAAAAACTTGATTAGAGAAGATGTCTCCCTGACTGTCATCTTTTAAATATACATGTTCAGCGGTATAGTCACATTGTAAATCAGAGTGACTACATTTCCTCAACTCGTATACTCCGCGTGACATTAATCTGTGAAAGTTACAGCTGTTGAATTGAAATTATTTTAATCGTGTCCCCCGATTACGATTTCTGCTGACACATCCCTTCCTCACGACTACATAGCGTTACATGAGAAAATGAACTATTTTATTTGACACGTACGAATGCAAATTTAATCACTCAAGGCGTTTGTTCGATAAGCCCTGGATAATTACCTCACCAGTTCAAATTGATACCTTGTCCTTTTTAGGTTTACAAGTTTTAGTCCTGTCTCCCGATGCTTTGCAAGTCCTCAGGTCACACCCTTTAATAGGAATAAAAACATTTTCCGCGAGTTTTCTGCTCAAAATTATTGGAGCGGATGATTAAAGATATCTATCCAATCGGCCACTGGGTGGGTAAGAGAAAGGGGGGGGGGGTGTTGTCAGGAATACCTCTTGAGAGGTTTATAGGCATTAGATCTAATTTAGGTGTCCGAATTGACAAAGCGCGCTCCAGATCGAAGAAATACATCCTTGAATCAAAGGCGATTTCTCACCTAGTATACAAACCACTGTTAATCATTGTTGGCGGCCAGTGTACGTTAGGTCAGAGGTCAGGTGAGTTGCTATGCAAGTTGCATTGTTCTCAATAATTACGTCATGTTGCTTACCGCTAAGGTCATCTATTCGCAGATGAACAACAGAAAACTGATTTGGAATCTGAGATGTATAAAGTTCGATCGCTGAAAGCTTGATAATTATCAACAAACAGAAATAACAAAAATTGTTTGTATGTTGGCTGACGTATTGAAAGTTTAAAATATTGAACCGTTTCTTTCTTATACAGAAGGTTTCTCAAACGGGAGGGGTTCCCGACACTCACCTCCCCTCAACAAAACGAACCTCCACCGTCTAAAAAACTTTGTATGGGGATGCTCATGTTTACACTTTCAACTAACATTTCGCTGATAGATTGTCATCTCTGAGAAGACGTGATATCTATAAAGGTTAAATATGCCAAGTGATCAGTAAACTCTTTAATCTGATTGGCTTTCAGTTTACATTATGCTAACAAGTAACATGTAATACCTTGCCACTATGCCTATATTCCTGTTGAGTCCGGTCTGAAAAACGTCGGAATATTTTCTTGACGGAGTTTTCAAAATAAATTTTGTTTTACTGACATTCTATATATGCCAGTATATTGGCTTAGAAGTACATCTATTTAGCTAACAGAATGAAACATAAAAACCAATCGAGTGTCCCAACAGAATATTAATACGTTCTTCATATAGGAAGGAACGACGTACATGAATGACGAAAAACTAAAAGAAAAACTGATTTTTGATTGGTGACAGAGGAACATAAAACATTGTATCCTGGTAAAAATTGCAAACAATTCCTCCATTATTTTGAAGATATTAATAGTTGAAATTATCAGTTTGTGTCATACGCGTGAACATCAGCGAATAGCTGCTTCATTATCCACAAGCTGACCAGCGAACTGCTTCTGCCGCATTGTCGCAAAATTAATGTCACACTAGGCGTTCCATAGCTAAGGAACGTGTTCCTTTGTGCATGGTGCCTCTAAATGGCGTGAAACTTAAGCAATTTCCCTCTCTTTGAAAAAGAGATTTGACGTCACATTAACAGGCTTACGGGCAAAATTTCATGAATCATTCTTTAGCGCATATCTATCGAATTGTGACATGTAATCGTGTGGGTTTGAGAAACTATTGAAAATTACATTGTAACAACATTACATATTATAGCCTATACCGGACATTGAACTACCTCCTAGTCCGGTATATGTGTGTGTGTGTGTGTGTAAACTCCCTACTAAAATGGATACGTGATTGTGACACATGGGAGGGGAAGGGAGGGGGGGGGGGGGAGGTTGCGGTTGGCTTGTCTTTAGGCAGTATATATATATATATCTAGCCATTAATACGCTACTCTTATATAGTTCTATATGTGTCACGATGATCTTTAAGAGCTGTTACACTTTCGTGTCCTTTGGCCATACCGATGAGATCATGGCCTATTGATCTGATGTGATGTTTTTTTTATGCTCAATTTCCTTTCCCATTTGTAGTTTACATTTTGTGATTTGTCTTTTTCTCGTTCCCCGACTGTATGTACCCTCAAGGACAAGTCGTTATTGTACAATATACTTTCAGTTTTCTTTGTACAATTTCCTCTCGATTTGCATAAAGATGAGGACGAATGCAGTGATCCGTCTAAGAACAATTGTGAACAAGTCTGCGTTAATATTCAGGGCGGTTATCGATGCAGCTGCGAGGAGGGTTTCCTCCTGGATGAAGATGGAGTCAGCTGTGAGAGTAAGTAAATCTGTAGAGTATACTGCTTCATACAGCTATCAGCAATACCCCTCTCTACCCCCTCTTTCCGCCCCCCCCCCCACAGCAAGGCAAAGTGGCTACGGTTTTGCCTAATTCATGACGTATGAGGTGGAATGTTTTGATTTATCTTGTTTTTGATTTATCTACAGCGTTATACCTGAAATAATGCCAGTACTATATAATTAAATCTTAAAATGAAACCTGAAACATCACAGCAACATTGCAAGGGAATATTGTCGGGCGAGAGGAGAGGGACAGGGGCGTCGCGATTCAGGTCAGGCCCGGGCAAAACGATTTCATGGAGCTCTCATTTTGCATTCTTCATCTTTCCTAAGTATGTTTTGAAAATTAAACACTATTCTGATTACAATATTCTCCCTGGCCCTCCCAGGTTTCCCCGAACCCCTTAATTATCGTCTCGTTCTCCATGGCTATATAGCCCTTGCTGCCTGTCGTCAGGCCATGAGGGGGGGGGGGGGTACTCAGGATACACGGTAAGGTTGCATGACCAGGTGTTTGTATAAGTTGAAAGTTATATGTAGAAGATATGAAACATCTTTTACTCCAAAGTGTCTCACGCAAACCGGAAGTATGTAGTTCCAAATATTAAAATCGAACCTTTAGTTCCTAAATATGTTTTACTTTATTGTAATTCTCCAGTGCTCTTCAACTGTTCACGAAATTTTACCCATGAGTACGCAGGTGTGATCCAATCACCGATTATCCCAGATACTATCCGGACTTCGGTTAACTGCTTTTGGAATATAATCACCTACAAGGATTTGACTTTAACCCTGAGGTAAGTATCCACAATTTCTCCGGCTGGTAAATGTTGTTCCAGATGGATAAAGCTACGGGAAATGGTGCGCGCATGATTTGTTTTACTGAGAGTACTGTGAGAGGGGTTCCATGGAATCGTGGCATGCTAAAACGTGTCCTAGGAACAGCAATACTTGTATAAAAACTTTAAGTGCTTCTAAGTACAAAATGGTGTCAGATCCCCCCCCCCTACCCTCTCAGTCCACAATTATTTAAAAAAATAGTCAAAGGGGGAAGCACTCCACTTGACACACACGAGGGCTTAGTGATACGAAGATAATAGGATCTGATAAATTCTACAAATACTATTTGAAAGCACGTGAAATACAAAATAATAATTTGCGTTAATCCCGCGTCTTTTGTTTCTCTTTTACAAAAGGTTTCTATTCAGAGACTGGACGCCAACTCCAGGATGCGCGAACTATATAAATGTAACAGCTAATCAAGGTGCAATACGCATGCGTGAAGAGTCATTTCAGATATGCTCTGGCGTGTTGGAGTTAGCAGACTATCATTCGGACTCTGATTTACTGGAGATGCAGTTTCATTCTGAGTGGCCACACAACAGCAACTTCACACTGGAATATTACACTCGAGAACACGTTATTGATTGGTCGAAACAATGCGGAGGCACGCTAAAAGGTAGGCAGATTCATGAATGTCAAAAATCATCACATTTATTACAAACTATCGTTAATACATTAATTACAAAATTAAACAGTTCACCGCGCAACAATATGTGACGTCATCACCGATCAGCACATAGTATTTTTTCCCTTTTAAGTGGAAATGATTAGATAACTAGAGGGGGAATAAAACAGCAAGATTTTTGTTAAATAAGATAGTAAATAATATAGTATTGTTAATGAGCCCCAATTTGCATGAAAACAGTAAAAGAGGAGACGCGGTTATCCAATAAATCATAATAACCAAACAGGTTAATGACTCCAATGGTTGTTCGTGTTGGTTGACAGAAGCCTCATTACATATAACATCATTACATATACGCTAATGATAATAGCTGAATTTCACAATCCTTAACTGGCGTTGCAATATACGTCCGTAATATATGAAATCTTAGCTACTGCATTCCCGTTATGATGGCTCTCTGTACAGCAAGTATCGAAGCTTTGTGTTTTACGTATAAGGCCGCTACTGAGTAGCTGTTTCTGGTGCAAAAAAAAGGATGAGTTTAGTACAATTTTGGAGCCCTGATTAAGTTTAGTGATCGGCAAGAGAATGATAAGGGCATGGCAATCGTTGCCGTCGGCAGGGGCGTAGCGAAGGTTTTTTTGTTGGGGGGGGGGGTGTGTGAAGAGTTTGATTTGCCGACGGATCTGGAAGTGATGACTGAAATGGGGGAGGGGTCTAAGGGGAGGGG